>RJWT010033423.1:0-13905 GCA_004365215.1 Cuniculus paca
GCATTCTCTTCATGGCTTTTCTGTTCACATTATAGGCAAATAGTCCAAAAATAGAGATCACATTTTTATTTGGCAACTACACAACATTTCGCAACTCTTTTCTGGGGGGATGGGGAAGTGGAAGGCGAGGACTAATGATGACTCTTAGGGACCAATGCCCTAGAACGGTTTAAATTTAGATTTATTTAAATTAAATAAAATTAGACACTTTATTCCTTCATCCCAGTGTCAGAGGCTCCACAGCTAAAGGTATCTGGTGGCTATCGTTTTGGATGGGCAGATTACAGAGCACTGCCTCCATCGCAAACTGTTTTGCTGGATGGTGCTGCTCCACTAGAGGGCCAAGTCCAGTGAACGAGAGCATTCTGGTTGCCCACCACATGGTAGGCACTTTGTGAATGAATAAACCTACTAAGCCAAAATTCATCCATTCACAAATGAACAGAGAGGAATCTAATCGATCTCCTGCCATTGCTCAATCACAGAGAAATGTTCTCTTTGAGAAACATTGCAGCTCTTGAGGATCAGGAAAATTATATATAATTAACACAACGGTGTATGAAGAAAATAAACAAATGAGAGATTTTTACAGTTTACAGAGATATATCAATAACTCATACAGCAAGCCAAGAAATAGAAAATGCTACCAGCAAACGAATGATTAATTTCTGGGTGAATCCTGCGTGTTACACAAGAAGTGTAAAGAATACGAGAGTGGGTGGCGAGAGACCAGCAGAAGGCTTTCCAAAGAATCAAAGACTTGCACATCCTTCAGAAAGAGATGGTGTCATTAACACTTCCTGACTATGCTAATGGTTTAGTTATAATATTAGTGGCCCTTTCACCACTAAGCAGAAATTTTCGGGCTAGACTAGAGCCCTTTTCTGTTTCCTGTGCCATTGACAAAATTAAATGCCCTGTGAGAAAGGACACTCTTCTTTGGGAAATTTCATCTTTTTGAAAATATATTTTCACCTCTGTCCTCTTTTTATGGCTTATGCTTAGGTCTCCGCCAAAACATCATGCAGTCATAGGTGGGGCTTTTTCAGAGGTGGTTGAAATGAGAGTGTGTGATTGATACAAGGTGCAATGCTGGGATTAAGGATGGGTGATGACTAAATCAGTCCACTGATGGGTTTGGCGCTGTGCTAATCCTGGTAGCCTGGATGCCACATAAGGGGCAGGAAGAGGCTTGTCTCACCCCTTGCTTGCTTTTGAACCCTCCTGCCCACCATAAACTGTTTGTCCCCTGCCACCCTGCCTTGGACCCAGCTGACTACAGACTAAAAACTCTACAAACTCTGAGCTAAGTAAACCTTTCCCCTTTTTACTTTAACTATCAGGCATTTTGTCTCAGCAACAAAAGAAAAATAACTGAGACACCTCTATTGGAGTCAATGATGTTGGGCAGTTTGCCCTGGGCTGTCTGATCATCATCGCATGGTCCAGGGCTTCCTAAAGAGTCTGTTCTGCAGACATTGTGGAGAGTGCCCCCTCATTACCTCTGTCAAATGAAGGGTCAGGATTAAGGCCTGATTAAAGGGCTTGCAGAAAATAGATATGAATAAGAGAATAATCCTGTGGAAAATCAGGGCCTGGAGAGGAAAATCCTGCTGGGCAGATTGCACTCTGGAAGCTGTCCTCCTACTATTATAACTTACAGCAAAAGGGAACACAGAAAAGTGGGGTCCAAGAAGAGTCTTCCGTGCAGAGGGGGCACCTGGGCATTGGGAGAATTCACAAGTTATTTTCTTCTGAAAGTTAGAATAGAAATGATTCCTCTATATCAATGCAGGAAAGAGCAATGTAGGAAGTATTTATGAAACACGATTTAGGCAACACTTTTCCTAGGTGATATTTTATTAATTCATATTTATTCAGCCACACAGTAAGCAATGAGTTCAATAAGAATCTTACTCAAATTTTAACGGTGGAATCAGAGTTAGCAGAAACTGCTCAGAAGTGAAGTTGCGGCCTCATCTCTATGTTTAACATTTCTGTAAATATTTTAGATGATTCCAGAGGGCAGGTGAGTGTATTAATACCCAGGAGACACAGGAACTTGTCACATGAGAAATTTCTCTTCCCCAAACTTGACTACAACCCCCAAAGCATTAGCTGTTCAGAAACTTTTCCTGCCACCATGAGTTGAAGAAGAGGTCGAAGGAGGGCAGAACTCCAATCAGCTTTTCGAGATCCCAGGCAACACGGTTTTGCTTCAAGATGTCATGGTTCAAACCCGATCAGCTTCTATTGCACAGGGCAGGATCTTATGAGCTTGTCACCATATAAACTGTCCTCCGGAGAGATGTGCTGAGGTTATTTGAATATAATTCATCTTGGCAACAAATTGGCTCTTCATTCAGCTCACAAACCTCTCTGTTGAGCAGGTTTCCCCAACAGCAGGACTACTCACTTCACAAATCTCTTTCTGAACAAGGATAACTGATGGATAATCCAGAGCCCTTGGAGAGTAAAATAATAATAAGGCAAATAATAAATATATAGAGATGATTTTCTAAGTACCTGACATTATTCAAACATTCTAATTTCCATACATTGTGCTAATTAGGTGCGGTTGCTCACATTTTATATGTGAAAACAATCAAAATTTTGAGACATCAACATTTTCCAAGTTATACAACTGGTAAATTGAGAAGGCTATGGTCAAATGTAAGTCTTTACTGTTTTAAAGGACAGGTTCCTTTTACCAAACCATGTGGTGTTCTTCTGCTGTGAAAACAAACTTGGAAAAAAAATATGAAATGCAAGCAAGAAACTTCTCCATTAGGTTTCACAACAGAAGAAAATGGATAAAATTTTTTTTAAACACATGGGTTAATTGATCAATCTGCTATCTACTGGAACTATGTATTTTTGGGTAGAACATGTGACCTAACTTCTGTTCTAAAAGGAATAGCAAATTCATCTTTCCCCAAATCTCAACTTAAGTTTCTCTAATTGTGGTTCTACTTAGAATCTTTCAATGTTCTGTGAGACAGATATGGGCCCCTCTGGGGACGGACATGCCTGCCAGCCCACAGAGCAATGGGACAATGCTCAGAGACAAGGCCAAAATCAAAAGCAAGGCAGGAAGCTGTGTCTACCTGCATAGAAAAAGATGATTCACTCCTAGGTGTTCGAATTTAGGAATTTGGTGAGGGTTTCCTTGTGAAAAACAATTGCTAATGAGATTTTTTTTCCCTTCTCCTCCCCTCCTCTCCTCTCTCCTTTCCTCTTATGAAAAAAATCTGGGATGGTATGTAATACAGTTTTCTTATTTCTCTAAGTAATTCTTTATTTTCCTTGATGCTAGAGTATACACAGCTGGGAAAGTGAAGTAAAGTGAGAGGATTGAATCGGTAGAGAAGAATCTGAATGACTAACAAGACTGGTCCCAGGAGAGGAAAGTTTCTTTTCAGTAGAAGACTGAAGGTTTTGCCTGAGTAGATATCTAAGGAATAAAGGAATTACAGTGAACAGAATCATAAGGATAGTCATTATCATCGTCACTATTGGTATTTCTTGAAACTTGGACAGCACTGATTTATTTTATTCCAACAAGCATATTGTAGTTTAGAATTCTGAAGTTGCTTGGTTATTTACCAATGACGGAATTAAAAATTTACTTCTGGAGGAATTTGAGCATGTTCCTCTCTTTGCTTCTTCCGCTTTCTGCTTGGTGGTCTCCACCACCGAAAGTCCTGTGAGACTTTGTTACAAAATCGGCATCTGTTCTGACTGGTCAGTGTCAATTATCACCATCTGTACCTTTGCTAAGTATTGCTAATACCTTCCCTGTTTAATGGATTATTAAATGTTCAATATAATATTCCATACCTTGTATGTTTTTATGGACTTTCAAAATTTTTATTTCTTTTGTTTTCACCTTGGTAATCTGAAAGAATACTTTATCTGGATCTTTCTGCATACCAATTTAGAACTCCATGTTTAAATGTATACAATCTATTAACACCCTGCTGTCTATAGCTTCGATTTATCTTACTTTAGTAGTCAGAATTTCCAGAATTCAATTCCCAAAAACCTTGAATACTGCTTGACCTTGTATTTCTCTCCTTTCATTAAACCCTCTAGCTTCCCTTTCTTCTCTTTCTTTTTCTCATTTGCTTTCTTGTTACACTATCGTATATGTAAGAAGAAAAATTATGCTTTATTTTATATTTGTTGTGTCAATTCTGTTCCCTTAATGGCTAATTGCTGGATGTTGATTTCTAAACTTCACTTTCATAATTTTTCATATGTTTTGTACATGAGATTCTGCAATTTGACCAATTTCTAGTAGTAGAGTATTTCCTATGACTTGAGAGAAATCTTTGTTTTCCCTGCAGGCGGGAGGATTTCAATTATGTGGCTTTGGCTTCTGACACAGCAGAAGGTCGTTTAAGCAGATCTGTTGCTAGGTGGACTGTCCTCAAAGAGCACAAGAAATCACCTTTTCTCTGGAGGTAGCATAGGTGAAACAAATGTTCAACACCAGTGAGATTTTAATATAGCCATTGTTGGCTACTGTGGAGAACTGAAGAGTGCAGTATGGCTACATTGCCTCAAATTAAAAACAAAAAGGTCATACACTATGTTTTGAACAAATAAAAAAAAATCTTATCTCAATGAGCAGTGATCCTTCCTGAACTTACCCAATTAATGCATCATAGTTTGTGAAATGTAGGAACCTTTTCTTGTGATATGGGAATTTTCTGTACCTTTTAGCTGAAACAATGTAGGGACATTGCCCTACTTCTAGGGCACTAGCACCTGCTTTGAGTGTCTCCAGGGTCAGAATTCCTAATTATTCTGTGAGAAGTAAACTTAATTTGTAGCTTTATGCTGGGTGCAAATACTGGTACTTGCTGTTACGAAAGTACACATGACCCAATTTTTTTAGTACCAGTTATTAAGTATTGCCTGGTATAGCAAATCACCTTATTATATACCATTTATTCATTTCTATTTTAATTCTGTCTGTGGAAGATTATTCTCACCTGCCCCAATAATGCTGAATTTGGCCAGATGTCTCACGATATTCATTGAAAATATATACAGAGGCCTATTAAATGCATTTGTCAATTGTTTATCATTTCTTGTAGTCAGGGTTTTCAGAAGGATAGATTTAATACAGAATACATAATTTATAGGATTATTTTATAATATTCACCCAAACGGTCAAATGCAGAACAGTGTAGGAAATCTGGCCACACAGAAGAGACACAAAGAATCCAGCTGAGGGCCTGGATACCATAGAATGTCCTTCATGAGTCCAGGTGAAGACCTAGAGCCCATGATAATGTCTCACACAAGTCTGTATCCAGGATCTGCACTGGGAAGGACTGAAGGTCAGTGGTGGAGACTAGAAAGACTGCGCCAGCAGGATGAAGGAACTGCACTGGAGCCAGGAAGTAATGCTCAAGGTAAAGACCAGAGCTCCTCTGAAGATGCAACCATCCTCAGTGACAGTGAGGACCTGAGCTCCTCCAATGATGAAAGTGACTGAGTTCATATCAGGGAAACCAGTGTGACCAGCTTCTCCAGGAGAATCAACAGTGCACCATCTTCCCATCAAGTTCTCCTTTTATGCTGTTGGCTACAATTGTCAGGTGGGCCTTCCACACCCAGCACCATGCTGACTTAGTTCAGCTGTGTGTTGCAAGTTGATCATCAGTTAATTCACCACATTGTCCATGTACTCTAGGCAACCATTGCTCTTTAGTCTGGGTTCTGGAAACCAAGCATCTATAAGAGAGTTTTCTGGTGCAATAGAGAAGCAAAAGGAAAGAAAAAGAATGCCTTTATTGAGGACATGGAGAGGAGTGTACAACTCAGGGGGTTGGGCTTTTTCCTTTGCTGGATATAGAGGAGGCTGAGGGTTATGTGATCTCTGACCAGAAGCTGCACTTGGGGCAGGCATTGGTGATGCATGAGGAACTGATTGGAATTCTCTTTGCCCACATGGGAAAGGAAAGAGGAAGTTATAATCAGAGTGAAGGGGAAGGAGGAGGAAGTGGTCATCAGGGTAAGTGTCATTTTTGCTTTGGCCTTCCACCATGTTAGACCCACTGCCATGATGTCCAGTAATGTGTATTAAGGCAGAAACCTTTCATTTCCATCTTTCTGTTGTTAGGAGACAGTGATGACTCTCTCTGACTACCTCCTGCTGGATGGGGGCATTGTATTGGGGGTTAGGAGGTGTTATGGTTTGTGCCTAGGTGGCCCCCCCAAGCCTCATGCAGTCATGGAAGTGGCTGAATCTAGCATTTATGATTGGTTTGTTGTCTAGCACTGGAATTGGCGGTGTGAGTGCTGCACCCACCCAGGGGTGGAACCAGTGTACAGTGTAAGGTCAAGAAGGGAGCATGGCTTTCCCTCTTTTGCCCTGTTTGCTCTTGCTGCTTGCGACCAGGTTGCCCCTCAGCCATGCCACCCTGCCTTGGAACCAGCTAAGTATGGATTGAAATCTCTAAGAACTGCAAGAAATAAACCTCTCCTTACTTTATGCTGGGCGTCGGGTATTTTGTCTCATCAACGAGAGAAAAGTAACCAAGACAGGAGGCTTGCCGGGATGATGGCTGGTGCCCTTGTAGAAGCTGGTACCAGGTGTTTCAGCTAGAACCAGGAGTTCATCATTGGTGAATGCTCACATCTTAGATGGGAGAAATCTTGAAAAAAAGTTTAAAAATACAAGGTGCTAAGAGAAGGCAGATCACTATCACAATTAAAGGACCAAAGAGAGGTAATAAAAGATAGGTGCCCATGATCCAAATGTGTCATTCCACCAGGACCAGGGTAAGGAAGAAGAGTATTCATAGCCTAACTCTTGGCACTTTTTGTCTAGGTAGTTGTGGAGACTTTTTACCTTGTTGATGACAATTCCTGACTCATTTATAAAGAAACAACATTCTTCTCCCAGCATAGCACAGGTACCTCCCTCTTTTGCTGTAAAGATGGACTGCTGTGCTTATTCCCTGCTCCAAGTCCAGCTCTGAGCACAGAGAGACTATCTTCACCAACAAGGACTGAAACGTGGACAGCCCTTGTCTCTTGGGTGAAGTGTGTATCATGAGTTGGGATAGGAAAGAGGTTTTTATAGACTCCTGAGAGTTTATTGCTAGGGCTGGAACTAAAAGGATTAGGGTATAAGACCCTGTGTAGTACATTAATTCGTAACAGTAGACAGTTATCAGTGTAGCCAATGATCATCAGAAGATGTTACTGATTTGAGCTTTTTTATATAGTTAACATATTACTATGGTATTATATTATACCTCTTGAAGTTATATTTTTCTGCAGCATGTTCAAGACCAAGTTAAGGTGAGACCTGTATTAAATTTAATTAGTCTCTTGCTATCTATCAATGTCAGTTAAGTGTCCTAGGGAATATACCTTGGAACCAAGCATATCCCCTCTTTGCTCTTCTGTCAGTGTCAGCCATCTGGAAGAGTCATGGCTATTGCTTGACCAAGTTGTTTTCTGTGAAAGCTTGAGAGGTTTTTTTCTTTTCTCTTGGTGACTCTCTTTAGGCACACTACACATTGATGGTCACTTTTCTCTGTGATCTCACAATCTCCTTGTTCAAAAGATCGGGAACTCACTGAGTGTTGGAGGTCACAGCAGAGGTTTTCTTATATCCTAGGTCTTTATTGACCTTAGAGGGCAAGGGCCAAAATATTGGCTATCCTCTTAGCCCATCTATCTCTCTAATTTTTGGTCTCTAAATTTCAGTTGTTGAACATCCAGAAGAAAAGATTGATAACAGTACAGTGTAGTAGAGGCAATAAGTTTAACATATCCAAATATCAAGCATGTTAGAACATTAAATGGAACTTCTATTTTCTATTAACCATGGGTGTTTTAACATTTGAGATGACATTTTGTTGAATTTGTATTTTTGATATAAGATACTCTCTTTTTGGTCAATCATCTCTATCTAATACATAAGAAGCTTATACTTAACTTGTCCTTTAATAGAATGTCACTGAAGAAATTTGTGACAATGTTTGGACTGCTCAGTATCTAAGTGTCTCTAAGTATAGTGGCACATATGTAACATACACATTACATAAATTTTTGTTTAAAAAATTATCATTTGCCTGGTGACTTCATGTTGGTTTGACTTGAATCTCCTGGCTGGAGCACAAGAAAAAGGCAGATGTCTAGACCTAAAAGAAGATGATTATCATCATAAACAATCCCAATTTTACATTTTAGAAGATTTGAATACTTGAATGTATGTATATACCAAAAGATCAGCAATAATGAATTGTCTTAGCCATGTGAAATCTTTGTATTAGCATCTTTAAATCAAGAACCTTAATATATTTTTATAACTTTAGTTGGGGTGTCTCCCATAAGGCTATGGATATTATTGGGGCCTCCAATTAATGAATAAGAACTGGCTAAAAGTTACCAGGTGGCCACTTTCTTATTCATCAATTGAAGTCCTGTCCAATCTCTCCATATGCCAAGGGGTTTTGTTTACTTATCATAATAATTTTTGATGACTTAAAAGCCCAATCATAACATTTAACCCATTAATTTTTTAAACAATGAGGGACTGTCAATTGAGTAATAAACAACAAAATATATTACATTTATATAACCAATTTTAGCATCATTTTGACCAGCTGAAAGCATGCTTCTTAAATCTATAACCCAAATAAACCTTGATTAAATGATCTGAAAATGCAAAAGAAAAAGGAAAAAAGATTGTTGCATTCAAATAAAAAAGAACAGCTGCTTGTGGATATGACAAACAAGAAACATATATAGATGAAAAAGGAACCTAACCTATTGTTAATCTGAGATAGGTTGGTGAGGGAAAAAGGAACACGAATATAAACTAATCCCTCAGGACCAGCCTGTTCCTGAAGGGGAAATAGGAATTGAGGCTAAGAAGGCTGTGGAATGGTGTGGGAGGTGTAGATCACCAAGTGGCCAATTGCCCTGTAGGCATCTGTGGGCAGTTACAGGGTGATGGACCATAAGATGGCCACTTGTCACCCTGTGACAGGGAAGCACAAGATGCCAACTGGTTATTGTGTGACCTGCAACAAGATGGCTGCTGCTGGCCACATGATGAGGGACCACAAGATGGCAGCCATTTACCATGTGATCTGTCACAAGATGGCAGCAGACTGTCACATGGTGGAGGACCACAAGATGGTAGCTGTCCTCCATGTGACTTGCAGCAAGATGGCTGCAAGGAGCACGTGATATGTGATTGCAAGATGGCAGTTGAATACTATGTGGTTTGCTAAGTGGCAGAGATATGCAAGACAGTGTTGTGAGCTGGTGGGGAGAATGGCAATGTGGAAGCAGAGGGGAAAGAAGAAGAGGAGCTGTCCAATGGGATAGTTGGCTCAGATTGAGGGGATTGAGGAGTCTGAGATTGTGGAGAAGTAACAGGGGACTCGGAAACCTCTGGTTGAGAAGGCCTAGGGATTTGGGTTTGGGGATATAGGGGAGGGAGAGTAAAGACAGAAGGCACATCATCTAAGGGGTCCATTGGGGAGGGAAGGAGAGAATAAGAGAGGGGCATGTCCTCAGAGTGAAAAAGGCCTGGACATAAGGAATTTCTGCCCACTTGCCATTGCTGTGACAAAAGGTATATAACTCTTGAAGGATAGAGGGGTCAAAAGTCCCCCTTTAGGCCATTGGCTGCCATCAAGCTTGTAGGTTGGCCAAGCCACCTGGCAGTAAAAGATTAGTTTTTTGGTTTTTATGGTCTTCCTGAGACTAAGATAACCAAGGTTATGAACCAGGCACCCCAGAGGTGTGTTTTTTTGGGGACAGAAACAATATTCCCTGTAGTGAACAAATTAGAGGTGAGCCAAGAGAACAGCTCTGCCTCAGGACATGAGGGCAATAGCTTTGCCCAAGGAACATGAGAGCTGTCCTGGGTTACACTTTTCAAAAGAAGTCATCACCTGTTTTGAGAGTGTGACAGAGAAGGCCCCAGCACCTGTTCTCATTGGCTGTCACCAAGAGTGAAAGGGGTGTGTCCAAGAGGACAAGAGGGTAACAGCTCTGCCTTGGGACATGAGGGCAGTAGCCCTGCCCAAGGAGCATGAGAGCTGTTATAGGCTGAGAAACTGAAACAGGAGCAGAAAAGTGGCTCACCTGCGACAAATGAGGTGGATTGGTGTTGGATGCAGTCCAGCAATGGCAAATAGTCAGGTCCTGGAGGAAGGAAGGGTGGCTCATAGGCAGGAGAGCTCAAAACCAGGAGTAACCCCCAGAAGCCCACGCACACTGCCAATCCAGTTGCAGCACCAAATGTTAGGGTTTTCTGGCACAATAGAGAAGCAAAAGGAAAAAAAAAACACCTTTATTGAGGCTGTGGAGAGGAGTGCACAACTCATGGGACTGGGCTTTCTCCTCTGCTGGATACAGAGGAGGCTGAGGTTATGTGACCTCTGACCAGAAGCTGCACTTGGGGCGGACATTGATGATGTGTGAGGAACTGATTGGAATTCTCTTTGCCCACATGGGAAAGGAAAGAGGAAGTTGTAATCAGAGTGAAGGGGAAGGAGGAGGAAGTGGTCATCAGGGTAAGTGTCATTTTTGCTTTGGCCTTCCACCATGTTAGACCCACTGTCATGATGTCCAGTAATTTACATTAGGGCAGAAACCTTTCATATAACAAACCTGATTCTCTCTTGAATAGAGCTGTTGATACCTGTGAACATAATGCCAATGTTTATCCTCATAGAGAATTGAGACCTGTGGAATATTTGTTACTGTAGTGAAGCTAATTAGCACAGAATTTGGTATCAGGAAGAGGATGATACTACTTAAAACAAAATCCTAAACTAAAATATATGTCATTGCTTTTAGGACAAAATAATGAGTGGCAAGGAGACTGTCATAGAAGGCTTGAAGAAGACAATACATGCTATTACAATGAAAGAGAAAATTGGTCAAACTACTTTATATAATGTCTTAAAAATCACAATATTAGATGAATTCATATTTTTCTTTGATGCAGTAAGAAGAGAGAATGTTAGTAGCTGAGATGATTGTTACTGGCTACATTGGAGAATTTTTAATAAGGAAAAGATACTAGCTCAAGGAAAACAAATCAATTCCTTGTTTGAAATCGAAAATGAAAGGAAAAAATATTAATGTCAATTGCAGTATTTAATGATACATCTGTGTCTCCTTGACAACCAAGGATAAAATCAAGCACAACTTTGTGGACGTCTAGTGAGACTGAGATCAAGGTGACCCCAGGGCAAGGACCTAATAAAGGTACAACCATGGCACCTTCACCTAATTCACTAATTGGGAAAATCCAACCCTGGATTATTCTTTCAGTTGATCAAAATGACTCTTACAACAGAAATAATAATCATAGTGAGAAGGCATGTTCCCACAGAAGTCCAAGGAGCTGAGTTATGAACTGAGAGACATATCTTGCCAACAATTGTAAACAGGCATATTGGCATATGGAGGTGGTGAAATAAAATACCAAAAATAAAGTAAGCAAATAAAAACAAAATTTTTAACAAATGCATTTGCAATCTGAGCTAAATGATGCTGTGGCTCTGTGTGGTATAACAAGGTCTTTGGGCCTCTATATTTAAACAGGCAGAAAACAGGATGAAAGTGCTCTTGTGCCACCCAAGAGGGTATCTCTAACAGTTTTTCAGATGTGTCTAAGGAGAAAAATGACAGCAGATGGAATTCCCCACGGCAGAATCAAGAGCCAGTGCAGCCAAATGGACTGAAGAGTCACTCCCAGGAGATAGGACTGTGTCTGGTGAATTCTCTGCCATGTATGGAGTGCACTGAGTTGGATTTCAGTGTTGCTGTGGTTCCATGCCTGACAGGCACCAACTGCTCTCACTGTTTTCTCTGGATGTGTCACATCAGCCTGCTACTGGCCCAACAGTGTCCACTGGGTGCTATATGACTTGTCACCTTAGACTTGTCACCAAGGCAAGAAGATTTATACCCACACCCAATAAAGGGACTATCCTGAGGTAGTGGATTGCTAGCCTGAGGTCATGTTTGAATGGGATGTTGAGATTCCTCCCCCGAAGATAAGGCAAATGTGTTTTACATTTTGAATGAGTGAATATACTGTGACTAAAAGCAAGGACTGTGGTCAATTTTGTTATTTCTACACTTACACTATCCTTGCTGTACCTTCTGTGGACTGGAATAGACTCCTGCTTCCCTGATTTGGGGCTCCACTGAGTGATTTACCTTGACACACAGGTCTTGCTTTCAAGCAGAAGCTTTGGACACACTATATGTGTACGCTTACCTTATTGGGCTTCAACTTTTGGCCATGAAAACAAAACACAACAGATAGGATGCAGTTCTTTAGCCCAGGCACAGGAATGAGAAAGCCTTTGGGGAGGACTTGAATCCAACTTATACCTAAATGAAAGTTTCTATAGCCAACTTTCAAATATAAGAGCGAGAGACCCATAGAAATCGGCGCCCAGACCCCATCGGCCATGGACGTTTGGGGCATCCCTGGGGTCCTCCCAGCAACCCGCCTGCTCATTGAGAGCAGTGTGGCAGTGGCTGCTCCGGACCCATCTGGGGTGTGCACAGCGAACCCCACCTAGCTGTGCACCTTGGGAACGGGCGACCACACCCATAGAAATCTGCGCCCAGCCCTCATCGGCCACGGATGTTCGGGGTGTCTCTGGGGTCCTCTCTGCACCCCGACTGCTCGCCCAGGGTGGCCCAGTGGCCGCTGCTCTGAGCCTGGCTTGAGTTGGGGGCGTGACCAGCGAATTCCACCTAATCATTCAGCTTGGGACTCCGCCAGGAGCCTGGTGGGGGTTTCAGTTTGTGTCTGTCCCCCATTGGCCCAGGCCATTCAGGGCATCTCTGGGGTCCTGCCTAGGCCCCACACATTCACCCAGAGTGGCCTAGCAGCTGCTTCTCTGGGCCTCACTTGGGTTGGGGGTGTGTACAGTGAATTCCACCTGACTGTGCAGCTTGGGACCTTACCAACAGACAGGTAAGAGTCTGCAACCCTCCCCAATTGGTCCGGGAAATTCAGAGCTTCCCTGGCATCCTGCCTGGGCTCCACCCAGACACCACCCAGCATCAGAACAGCCACAGTGGTAGTCTTGGCTGGAGCTGAAGGGGTGCATTGTGAGTTTAACCTAGCCTTGGCACCTCAGCTGTGCACGTAGGATTCACCTCCCACAGTGGAATATAGGAAAATGACAAAACAAAAGAGCAAAATGCAACCTTGCACCTCCAGTCCTTCCAAAACAAGCCAAAAAGACATGGACACAGAAGAAAATATGAGCCACACACCTGAAACTTCTGAAATGATAGCAAATGAAGTAAAGAAACAACTCTATGAGACTTTAAAGGAACTGAGGATAGAAATGATTTTCCAGGTAAAACAAGAGATGATGAATCTAATGAAAGAGATGCTGAGCACATCTAAAGAAGATACAGTTGGAAAAATAGAGGAACACTGTAAAAGGATGGAAACCCTGAATGACGAATACAAGAAAGAATTAGAATGCATGAAACAGATTCAAAGAGATATCCAGGAAATCCAGAAGGCCATCAAAAGCTGACAAAGCCGCCTCAATGAATGTGAAAATAGAATTTCAGACCTCGAAGACATAATGGCAGCTAGTGAGGAAGAAAGGAAACATCTTTTAAAAATAACAAGGAATCAGGAATTAGCAATTCAGCAGTTGCAAGATGACGCAAAGAAAAACAATGTAAGACTAATAGGTGTAAAGGAAAAAGAAGGAGAAAACACAAATGAAATAAAATCACTATTTAAAGAAGTCATGGCTCAAAATTTCCCAAACATGGGAAAGGAAACTGACATACAGATAAGTGAAGCATATAGAACTCCAACTAGCCATAACCAAAATAAATCAACACCCAGACATATAATTA
>RJWT010033424.1:0-13904 GCA_004365215.1 Cuniculus paca
ATCAGCTTTGCTTTTATGTCCTTTCAGCTGATTGGATGATGCCCATCCAGGTGATTATTAAGAATGAACACCTTTATTTAATCAACTGATTGTTAACTGCATCTACAAAATGCCTTCACTCAAAACCTTAAATTAGTGTCTGATTGCATAACTGAGTGTTATAGACTAGCCAAGTTGACACATAAGACTCCTCTATAGCAAGCTATAATAATCCATCTAAATCTAGAGATTTATGATTACAGTGGAGAAAAGGACTCTCTTTTTTTCACTTTTAAATCATGTATTCAGAAGTATCATATACAGCACCTATGTGTACCACACAGCATTCTAAATAACTAATCTTCCCCACTCTTGCTACATATCTCATTTAGATAAGATTATTCAATCAAGATAAAAAGAAAAGAAAGTACCAAGAGAAGTTTAGGGCTGTCTAAATTCTACCCTATCCACTATTTTTTTCTAAGTTTTCCTAATTTTTTTTTAATGCTGATAGATTGAAGAAACAGTAGTCAATTTTGAAAATAAAATACCAAATTGTTCAAAACCAAGTTATCTTTATCTTGATACAGGACTCTACGAGAAAATGGGCTTAAATAGCTTTATACTCTATGTTTGGGTAGAGCTCATACTCATTCCTCAACCCTACATTTGAAATTGAATTTTAAATTCTTTTGATATTTTGGCTTATCAGCACAAAATAAGAACATGAGGCACAGACCAACAATTGAAATTTGAGTGCAGTCTGGAGCAATCTGAAATGGGCAACATCTGTGCACATATAGTCACCCGTAGCATGAACAAGAGAGTTAGACAGATCTGGTTATGAGTTTATGACACTTTTTTCAAAATGATACAATCTTATAAACAAAACTCAGGTAGGAACTGGATTTCAGCTAATATATATTAGTTTTCTTCCTGCCATTGTGAAAATTAACTTTGTATGGCAATTTCCTAGCGATAAAGAATCCCTAAGTAGGTGGCAAAATACCTTTTCTGGTTCATGTATAATATATTCCCCAAAGCTCATATGTGCTGAGGTGGACTTTTTAGAAAGCAATTGGACTATTAAGCCTCTAATTTCATCAGTGGATTAATCCCCTGGTGAGATCATGTTTGATGCCATGATTGAGAAGTAGTGGAAATTTTAGATGTAGGGTCTAGTAGAAGACAGTGGATCCTGGGGGCTTGACGTTGGGGATTATTTTGCCCTGGTCATTTCTTTTCTGTTTTTTTTTTTTTTTCCCCTTTATCCTCTGCTACTTGGCTGCTATGAGGTAAGCAAATTTTCTCTACTGGACTTTTCCACTGTGATGCTTCTACTTTGCTATAGCCCTAAAGCAATGGAGCCAGCTGATCACTGACTGAAACTTCTGATGCCATAAATTAAAATTAAATTTTTCACCTTTGTGTTTTCCATTTCAGGTATTGTGTCACAGTCACAAAACCTTGAGTAACATAGATTATTTCTAAGTGTATCTGTGAGGATTTTTCTGGAATAAAGATCACTCTAACAATGTGCATGGGGATAATCCAGTCTACTAAGGGCTCTAACAGAATGAAAGACAGGAGGGAGGGTGAATTCACTCTGTTAGAGCTGGGACATTTATCTCAATTGTTGTCAAGCACTGGTGCCCCTAGTTCTCTAGCCTTCAGATTTGGATCAAGATTTACACCAGAATTCTGCTATTTCTCCGTCCTTCACACTTGGCCTGAATTCCACCACTGTTTTTCAGCTTTCAAATAGTAGACTGTTACGGTTTGTATCTTAATGTCCCCCTAAAGCCTCATGTACTTTTAGATAGGACTTTTTCAGGGGTAGCTGAATCTCTGAGTCATAGTTCAATGCTAGGATTAAGGGTTCTGGGATTAAGGGTGGGTAATTGCTGGATGAGTTCACTGATTGGATGGACATTGCCCTAATCCTGGCAGTTTGGATAAGATAAAAAGAGCAGAAAGAGGCTTGCCTCTCACTTTCCCTTGCTTGCTTTTGCTGTCTTCTGTTGCCATGAACTGTTTCTTCTCTAGGATGCCCCTCTGGCAAGCCACTCTGCCTTGGACCCAGCCATTTATGGACTGAAACATCTACAAACATTGAGCTAAATAAACCTTTCCTCCTTTAAATTTGGGTGTTGGGTATTTTGTCTCAGCAATGAGAGAAAAGTAACTGAAGCATCTGGCTGCAGTTCTAGATGTTCCTGATGGGAAGGATGGCAAGACAATGGGAAAATAAAGAAAAGAAACAAAAGCTGAGCTCAAGTGAAGCCCTCTCTCCTGATGGGAGAAAAGGAGCTGCTCAACCCCTGTAGGGGCATTTATTTATGCATTTAGCAAGATAAAGTCACATGACACCCCTCTGCCTAGAAACCTATTGTTCAGATTGTCTTGGGGCTTGGTGTTCTCTGAGCTTGTTTGCCAGAGACATTCATTATTCTCCTACTGTCCCTGCATGCAAGTGTGATCAATCTCCAGCTTCAGCCACTCTCTGAGAGTAACTAACACAGAGACCATGGGACTTGGTTTTGATAATCAAATTCCTACTCTCTGTCTCTGTCTCTTCCTCTCCATCTCTCCCTCTCTTTCTCCTTTTCCTCTCCTAGCTCTGCTCTTTGAAGAAACCAAACAATATGCTAATGTAGAAGGGATACTAAATATGACTACTTTGTGAGAAAAAAGGGAAATTGGGAGTCATCACCTATTATCACAGTGAAAAAATGAAAAAAACAAAAGCTATAAAATCAATTATATTGAGATTTGAATAAATAATATTTAATCTGACTTAGCACTGGCTGGCAGAGATTTTCAAGAATGCATTCATCTATTATCAGGAGTTTTGAGTACAACAGTTTTCTCTTTTGTCATTACAATGTCAGTTCTTGAAAATAGTACCAATTCCCAGGAACAAAATTAAAATACTGTCTTTCAAGTGAATAACAAATTTTGCCAACTGTTTGTAGTCCTTATACCTACAGTGAAGATGTATAATTTTTAAAAAACTAGTAATATCAAAAGTTACTTTTAAAAGAATTACTGGATGACTTGAAAATGGACTAAATTGAAAATATTGACTCTCCAAGAGTTTGCTAGCTAGTGATTTACTAAATTAGTAGGAAACTAATTGTAAATTACAGTAAAAAAAACAAGTAAAAAGTAAAGAAATGAAATGAAAGGTATTGAGGATTAGCGATACAAGCATGAAACCCTGGGTTCAATTTCTGGCACCAAACGGGAGAAAAAAAGTGTAAACTGCATCTAAGAGCTAGCCCATGACTTCACTGTAATCTTTAAATAGACATCTAAACAGAAATTAAAAGTGATCTTTCTGTTGATTTCAAGCCAAATCTATGTTATTAAAAGTTGTTTTAATACCTTTGTAGTTATTAAAATTCTCCATTGTCTTTACAACAGACCTTGTAGAAAGGGAAATCTACTAGCAATCTCTTCTTGATAGGACACCTATTTCCTTCATACCCTATTTTCCAATACACTGAGTTCCAGGCATGTTGAACTGCTCACAGTGTCTCACATACCCAGGTTCCCATCTCTAGGTTTACTCTCAATAAACTTTAAAGAGGCCAAACTAAATTTGTATGTTGAATGGCACAAGTTAGAGCAGCAAAGTAAAAAGAACTGAATTGTAACCCTTATTGTGGGCAAAACTTGTTTTGTTACCATATAAGCTTGCCCTCCAAAAAAAGAAACTCTAAGTATGGCAGTGAAATACAGTCTTAGCTCAAGAATTCTCCTGTCTAAGGAGACCTGTGACACAAGTGTAGGTAGAATAACAGGTAACATGAGTGTTCGAGATTCAGGCAGGAATTACAGATCTAGAGTCCCACTATAATAATCAGGTATAAAGTGGAGATATATTTTCTGAAAATATTTAAGTGTGAGACACAGTTAAGTTCTCAGTTACCAAATGAGGACTTCATTTCTACCAAGGCCTAGTAATGATTTTCACTATTTCAATTACTTTCTAAAGGATTCTGGAAAGACTATGTATTTGGGGGAAAAACATCACACAAAGCACAAACCTGTCTTTTTAAAATAGAATATGAGAGTGGCCAGGCAGTGCGTGGAGAGATCCAGATCATCCACCTCCACCCACTGGTCCCCATTGCGGGAAGGAACACCCTGTGGCCAGGTGGCACATGCAGGGAGAGTCAGCAGACCCACCACTGCCCACTGGCCACAGACAATACGAGGCTTGCTTCCTGGCAGCCAGCAGGAGCAGGGACATGCAGCCAGGTAAGCCCCATGCACCCACGGGCTGCCATTGGAGGCCCTTGCTTCCTTCAGGCAGGCATCATCCACTGGGAGAATCAGGCAAACACACCCCTGTATGCCTGCCACCACCACAGGAGTCCCAGGGTAGGCACATAGGCTGAGATAAGCAGCCCCTCCACCATGCACCCCTGGCCATCGGGAAAGCTCTATGTAGCTGTACAGGTCTGGAGAAGACCACCTCACACACTGCTACCTCTCTGTAAAACTGTCCCATTCCCCTACACCATTGTGGTGCAGCCATTCTGGGAAGTACATGGGACCCTACAACAAGCTTGTCGGGAGGAACCCAGGAGAATGATAAGAGGATGGAGAAACAGATCACCTGTAAAGGAAAATTCATCAATTCACAACAGACTTCTCAACACAAAACATCAAGTCAAGAAGAGTTTGGAGTGAAGTGATTCAAATCCTGAAAGAAGAGAACTTCCAACCCAGATTGATGTACCCTGCAAAACTGTCTTTCAAAATGGATGGAAAAATAAGATACTTCCATGATAAAGAACAACTGAAGGAATTCATGACCACCAAACCAACCGTACAGAGTGCTGAAGGATACTCTAGAGAGAGGTAAAGATGACCATGGTTCCAGGAGCAGCAGCAAAGGAGGATTGCCAACCAAGACAGGCAACTGAATGAAGAAGAAAAGCAGAAGGCCAACAACAATAGCATGGCAGAGACAAACCAATGTTTTCTGATTGTAGCCAGTAATGTAGATGGCCTCAATTCAGCAATAAAAAGAAACATAGGGAGAGTGGACCAAGAAACAAGATCCATTAATATACAGCATATAAGAAGCACATTTAACTCAAAAGGAAATTCATAGACTGAAAATCAAAAGGGAGAAAACAATTGTTCTGTGTGACTGAAGACCAGAAAAAAGCCAGGATAATTAGTCCAGAAACTGCAGAATGGATAACAAAGATATGGCATTTTCACACAAAGGAAAGCTACCCAGCTACAAAGTAGGATAATCTTGACATTCTTTGGTGGCAATTGGAGATCATGTTCATGGGTGAAACAGTTTGAACTCATGTGGGTAAACACTAGTATAAAAAAACAGGAGTTAGTGGGACCCAAAAACATAATAGATATTATAAAAATGATAGAGGAGGAGATACCTAGGAGGAGAAGGTGGTAACCAATGTTAATTTCTTACTGTCTTTTCTTGAACTCTAGTAATGTTTTCACAATTTTGGTAGGTTTGGCTCTGTTCTGTCTTGTTTTGTTAGATTTTACTGTCAGATGGTTTGGGTAGCTAGTTTGAACATAATGGGATGTATTATGGTGATCATGGCTGCTTTCCTATTATCTCATTTTGTAGTCCTACAATGCTTTCATTCTTCTGTTTGATTGGTTTTACTCTGTTTTGTTTTTTTGATTGTATTATATGTGATGGTATGAACAACTATTTTGAACAAAAAGAGACATTATAGTAACCATGGTCTATTTCCTGCTATCTGGTTTTGAAGTCCTGCAATGCTTTCATTCTTTTGTTTTGATTTGTTTTAGTCCATTTTCTTATTATTTGATTTCACTGTGTATGAGACTATGGACAGCTATTTTGAAGAGAACAAGAGACACTAGGGAAGCCATTGTTGATTGCCTATTGTCTTGTTTTGAAGTCCCGTAATGCTCTCATTCTATTGTTTTGACTGGTTTTATACTATTTTGTTTTGTTGGATTTTATTGTGTGTGAAGGCATGGGCAGCTATTATGAAGAAAACAAGAGACCTTATGGTAGCCACTGTTGATTTCCCATTGTCTCATTGTGAGGTCATGTGTTACTTGCATTGTTCTGTCCTGATTTGCTTTGTTCTGTTTTGTATTGTTTTACTCTCTTTAAAATAAAAAAAGATAGAATATGATCTAAAACAACTATAATATTTGCAAAAAATAAGGCTTTTAAAAGCTTGTCAAATACTACCATATTATGGGTAATATATATGCGTGTGTGTATTGTTAAATATTTAAACTAGCATTGTCCTTATATTAGAGAGGGAGGACAGAAACAGAGAAGTTAAACAATTTACCACATAATCAAGAAAAAGAAAAACAGAATATGAATTTACATACTCTTCACATGAATCCTGTACACTTAATAATTATGCATACTTTACACCTGGAACAACTTAGCCATGCTACATACTTCCCACCAGAAATAATTCAAAATAAGTCATTTCAGGTGGATTCATTGCCCTAATATCAGAATCCTGAGAGTCAGTGGAAGCATTATTGTTCACTTAGATCACAGTCCAATGTGTGTATGTGTGTGTGTGTGCATACACATAAGTGTGTGTATTCTGAGGTTAACATGCACCCATTTTCTTTAGCCTGAGATTAGTCTTATGTCTCTGCATAACTTTCAGCATTCGAGGAAACAGGTAACTGAGAGCTCAGAAAAAGTAGATACAGATCTCTATTACACATAACAAGGGCTGCACAGCAAAGTCAAAACCTAGAAAGGCAACACCCTCTTTCAGCATTGTTATTCATTCAGAATCTCTCTTTTTATGAAAAATCCATTTCATGCTTGTCTACTTTGGTAAATCACAAAATTGAGTTTAAAATTGGTTAAAAATGAGAGTGATCACAAGAAAACTAAAAGGCTTTTGATGTTGATAATCAGAGGTTGGCATATTCCCAGATGCTAATATAATCTAATTCTATTTCATGATCATAATCTGTGCTATTTCTCTTCTTGGATAATGAGTGTTCATTTCTTCCAAACTGAACTTGTCCTGATAAATGCCAAAATACTGGAGGATTTTTTTCAAATATACACAAAAATCCATGAGGTATACTACTGTACAATGTTCTTTAATACTTGATCCAAAGTAGGATATATGTCACAAAAATACTTGAAGAAAAAAATACAAGCTTTTCACACATGCTGTAACTACAGAATACCAATGCCTTAGCAACCACTCAGAGATGATAGATATATCCAAAGATATACCCCCTACAGAACAAATAAAGTGATTTGAAAAGGGAGATGAATATAAAGTTTACTGAGTTTCATGAATGTTAAATTGTTATAAAATTCTCGTTTAATAGAATTTATATTTATACTCAACAATATAATGAGAAAAGTATCTTGCTGTTTATGATTACTATATTGTAATAAATGAGCCATAAAACATTTTCTTATTCATAATACTTTGTATTCATACCTAATGGCATCATTAGAAAGATCATTGTGATGTACTAATTGTAAATAACTTTTTAAATTTAAACCTGGCAAATGTGATTTTGTTAAGTTGTCAGAAAAGATACAAAAGGACTCAAAGAGAAAATAATGAATTCACATCCAAATGTAGGGACAGATGCAAAACCTGGAGGAGTATATGCCCTATGCAGAAATCAAAGACAGCAAAATCAATATCACACTAGCACAAATGTCATCAGTTCTTGTTTTTCCCCATATTGTAGTGTAGGAAGTAAATTTGAGTTTTGGCTATATTTTAAAATTTTCCAAACATAAAATAAGAATATATTTAAGAATATATACCACAATGAAAGAAATATGACATATTTAAGAAAATAGATTTTCTGCTATTCTGTCTCTGTGACCTTTGAGAAGTTATTAAATCTCTCAGCAGCTCAGTCTACCTGGCTCCAAAAAATGGGAGTATCTCTAACATACAGAAGTATTGGGAGTCTTACTTAAGTAGTAGATATAAAGCACTTGTAAAATGACTGGTCACATATTATGAACTTAGTAACTCTGCTATTAATGGCATCATTATTATTATGAGCTATGATTGGTTGAAACATTAACTACATTCATCTTTCTATCTGTACCTTTTTGCTCAATATTTGCTCACATAGTGCTAAAGTATAAACTCATTTTATCTGATACTTGCTGAAGACAAAAGATGATGAGAAGTAAAGGTAATATTATCCAGGGCACCTCTACATGTTGCTTTCCCTTTACTTTTAAATTGGCACTAGCATGATACATACAGGGTAATGCATGGCATGACTGTTTATTTGTTTTGTTTTTGAACTGGGGATCAAACAGGTTATCACACTTACCAGGCAGGCGCGGTGCTGCTGAGCTATATCTCCAGCCCTCATGAATATATTTTTAAACTGCTGAAAAAAAAGTAAGTGAGAGAAATATAACTGAAGTAGGTGCAAAAGTCTCAAAACTCTGAGTCCAAATTAATAAAATATAATTCTACTAAGAAGAATGCAAGCTACTATCTCCAGGGACGCATAAATAGTAATAGGTATTCAATGAGCAGAGAAGACCAAAAACATTATTACTAAATGATTCCTGGGAGTGTTAATGGGAAACAAACTAAATGTGAATTTATATTGAAACATAAATGTTACAAAGAATGATGTGAAATGCTAAAAGCTTAATAACAGCAAAGTACTTGTTTTGGTTGAAAAAACTGATGGGATCTATGATTATGTGATTATATTTGGACAACTCTGTTTTCTGAAAGAAATATTGTATAGATAAATATCTCTACATGATTTCTTTAGTAGAGGATAGCAAGATGAACTGATAGAAAGCACTGCCCAAGCAGACCAATTTTTTTATAGGGAGAACAGCAGGAACCACTTTTGCTGAAAAAGAAAATTGTAGAACATGAAAATCAGACAGTTGATTAGGAAAGTTAAATTTAAGATGGGTTATCCAAAGTAGCCTCCCTGACAATACTAAAACTTTCTAGTTTCTCAAGGAAAGAAATATAAGGTTATCCACTGACTATTTTTATAATTTGGTGGAGATATCCAGAAAATGCAGTCACATGAATAAAATTACCAAAAAATAAAGCATCTCTCTTTTCTGAGAGTGATACACTCTATACAAAAGAAGAAAACAAAAGAAAAATCATATATCTCCTCATAAACTATTTTACAAAAACAATGTCAATACTGAGCTTCCAGATTAAAATGACAGCAAGCAAGAAAACTTGTCATTTCTTTTCTCTAACATCTTAGTCAAGTATTGTAATTTCATTATTTCACATTTCTGTGAAATTTGTCATCGTATCGATACCACCAAACCCAAAGTAGCTTGCACTATTTTCTGCTTATTTCACTCTGCTTTAATGTTTCCTCTGTCAAACACAAGTTACTAAACATGGCCTGATACTCTAACTTTAATTACTTCCTTGCCATTAATCTGTTATTGGCTTCCAATTACTTACACATTCATTACAAGAGAAAAAAATGCTGAGATTCCGATCCCACGCATTAGGTCAGATATTTTTACACTTCTCATGATTTGAAAATTCACTAGAGTTGCACTTGAATATTACTTTTCTTACTTACAGAAAAAAATGATCATATATATCCAACAGAAGATAAAAGAAAAAAACTATCTGGGGCATTCTGGTTTAAAAACCCATATTCTTACCACTACTATATCTTTATATTTGCATATATTTGTATCCTCATAGCACTTGGATGATCAATATTTTTAATACTAAGAATCAACACCTACAAAGCCATTAGTGCATGATTTTGAGTGCTCTGCATGCTTCCCACTGCATCAGTTTCAGTCAAATCTTCGCTTAATGTAAAACTTACTTTAAATCCCAGGAATATTTACTATATATGACAGTAATTTGGAAATCAGATTTTTCTAGCTTTTAATCTTTTCTACGTTTAGATTTTTATACCATGTCTCGTGAAAGAAAATATCACATTGGATTCTATGAATTTTACATTACTTAATGTGCCTGATGGGTAATTGGCATGAGAAAAATAACTTGATTACACTCAGGAGGAAAAAGTATACAGCAAGTTGAGCATCCCAATCAGATGGTCATTAACTCTCAATGCTTTATTAATTTGATCTGAAATCACCATTTAAATATTCCTTTTAATGGAAATGCCATTAGTGTAAACATATCTGTAAACCCTCTAGAATATTTTCCACTAACTACAGCATCAGCGCTTTACTCCAGATAGAAAGAAAATGGAAGCTGCTCATATAGCTGTCCATTTCAATATTTTGGGACTTGAACATTAAAATGAGGCAAAATCTATGTTCCTATATAATAGAAAGTGATAGAGTATTTACATTCTCCAAAATGGCTGTGGGAGCTGATATTTCTGAATTCATTTTTGTATGTATTTTAAGCTCTTTAATTTCCAGAAATGCAGAACAAAAAGATGCAAAGTTAATAGGTCATACAAAACTGTACCATTAAATTGAAGGATTTTATACAAAAAGACAAGAAAAGCAATATCTGTGGGTAGATGTGTTCAGAAGGCTTTAGGAAGCATTAATTATTTGACTCCAAACCAATGTTTCTTTCAAAGAAAGAAGTACAAATGACATAAATTTATGGTGAAATAAAATTCCTTGTACATTCTTAGATTATCAAGAGGGAATCTCTTGGTATATAGTTGAATACACAAAAAGGATCTCTGGTTTATAATCTAATATAAAAATGGAAAATTTTTACTAAAAATTGATAGAAAGTAACAGAAATAAATGGTGACAGATTCACCCTGGCTATTAGAAAGATTGAGACAAGAGACAATGCCATAATTTTTAAGTAGAAAGAGTTTCATTGCTAAGTCATGATTTCTTATAAACAGAAAAACATGTTTTGGGGTTAAGCTTTATTTTCATTTATTTTATTCATTCATTTGTTTACTTGCAGAGCCAGGGACTGATAGAACATAGGGCATTTTAGATGCCAGAAAAATGCTCTTCTTTGAGCTATACCCCTAGTACTGTTAGGTTATGCTGTGTTTTTAGCCATTCATTTGACTCAGGTGTTATGAGTGTACACACATCCTTGTAGCTTTATTTCATCAATGGAAAATACTCCCCCCACCACCACCATTGAAACTGGATTCAGGGTACTAGCTCTTAAAGAAGCAATTAATGGAATATAATCTGTCCACACACTGGAGACCCAAAGAATCCTGCTGAGAGCCTGGATCCCATGGCAATGTCCTCCATTAGTAAAACTAGAGGCCTAGAGCCCACAATAATGTCTCATACAAGTCTATATCAAGGATCTGCACTTTCAAGGCCCCAAAGGTCAGTGGTGGAAACCAGAAAGTCTGCACCAGCAGGATGAAAAACCTGGGCCAGCAGGTTGAAGGAGCTGCATTAGAGACAAAGAGTGACACTCAAAGTAAAGACCAGAGCTCCCTAATGAGAACTGTAGCCATCCTCTGACAGCGAGGAACCAAGCTCCTCTAACCATGAACAGCTGAGCTTATATCAGCAAAATCACCTTGACAAGCTTCTCCAGGAGAATCAACAACACACCATCTTCACCTCCAGTTTTCTTTTTATGATGTTGGCAACAATCTTCAGGTGGACCTTCCATACCCAGTACTACACTGATTCAGTTCAGCTAGGTGTTACAAGTTGACTATTTAATCCACCACACATGCTATTGCTAATTTTCTGATTCTTTGAATTTCTCAATTAATGCTTCTTGCTCTAAATGAGATTTTGCCTAGATCTTGGTTCTTGATCTGCTCTTCTAATCGAATGTCCACAGGTTCAATTCAATTAATACTTGATACCTATTTTATTCAGACTCCCTTGTACTCTGTCTCAAACCTTCTTTGACATTTTGTCACATATGGTTAGTACACACAGATCTAGTACCCTTTTCTTGTCCTTATATGATGAGGAAATATTTTCTTAAATAGGATTAAAAATCTATACATAAATTGAAAAATATTAAATGGAACATATTAGTAATAAAATTTTCTGTGTATTAAACTATGTAACTAAAAAAGAGAACTACTAGATGATAAAAGTAATTCTAATATAAATTAATATAATTGGGCTTATATCACAAGCATATAATGAACTATAAATCATGTAAAATACAAGCAATAAAATTATGACAAAGTGGCTTAAAGAAGCAAAGCATATGGTCAGTAAAGATTTCTATAATGTCACTAAATGTATAATGATTTATTCTAGCACATTTATAATAAAAAATGCAAAGAAAAAAACATAATGAAATAGTTTTATAAATTAAAAAATAGTGTAAACTAAAATGACTGCTATGATATGAATGTTTGCAGCCTTCATTTTCCCTCTCTGGTAAAATTCCTATGTTGAAATTCTAACTGCCAAGGTGATTTCACTGGGAGATGCAGACTTAGAGGTGGCTTGGGGTATAGATTGTAAGAATGCATTTCTCTTAATGGTATTATTGCCTTGTAAAAGAAGTTTTAATAAAAACAGTAACTATCTACCAGGGATTGAACTCATGACCTCGCTCTTGCCAGGAAGGCACTTAGGCCACTGAGCTAAATCCCCAGCCCTTGTAAAAGAGGTCTTAATGAGGTCCTCACTCCCTTTTTGTACCTCATGAGGCTATAGTTGCATAAATGAACCAGGACAAACTATAATTATGTATCAATTTGCTAATGACTTTATTTTGCCCTTCCTAGCCTCAGAACTCTAAGAAACATATTATTGTTACTTATTGACCTCCTTTTGTATGGTATTTTGTTAATACATTCAATAAAAAGTTTATAATCAATGGGAATTTTCATATGTCTTTTGCATTATCAAACAATGTGCCCTACAGATTAAATTTCAGACAAAATGTTTGTCCACATGTGTGCAACAGAAGATATGCAAATATATTTAATAACCAATTGGAAACAATATTAAGTCTATCAATCATAAAATGTTTGAATTCATCTTGATATATCAGATACTAATATGCTGTAATCAATAAAATCAAACTACACATACATAAAAAAAGGATGAATCACACATAATTTTTTTTGAATCACACATAATTTAAAAAGCAGGAATTAGATATAAAAGACTATCTATTGATAATTATGTAAAATGATGCATATGTTAATTAGCCAGACATAATCCTTTCATTATATACACATATTGGACATTTTATTTGTCAATTAAGAAGAAAGGAAAATGTGTATTACATGATTCCATGCATATAATGTTAAAAAAATCCAATGAAATTAATCCTTGTTCAAAACCAGTAAGATAGATTTTTTCTTTTGGGAGTACACGGGAAGTAAAGATTGAGTGGTGACGTAGTAAGAGCTTCGGTCACACTGCCAAAAGCTAGGACATATGGCATATACAGTCACTTTGAGATAATTCCACACATAGTATGCTGGTGAATTCTGTATTTTGGGAGCCATCACAGAAGTTAAAAAATAAAAATTCTCATTGAGATAAACTGTGTTTTGTTCAACTCAGACCTAGATAAGAAACATTTCTTTAATTCATTTTTATCTTCACGTATGAATAGTTTAAGATTGTCTTCAATGTTGTACTTTTGAAACTGCAAGTACTTCCTAATACTAGAAGTCATGTCTCATTATAATGGCAATACAAACATCAAAAATATGCCAGAGATTGCCCTCTCCCTCTTCGGCTTGGCATACTCCTGATTTCTTCCACACACCTAGGTAGTGTGGTCCCAGGCACCCTGGCACTGGCCACAACTTCTCTGAAGATAGACTGTTTGACTTTTCTGGCTAGTGCTGGCTACTTACATCTGATGGTGGGTGCCCATGTCTCTGCACTGAGCTGGGTACAGAGCCACCTGGAATTTGCATGGGAGCAGACCTGGTCAGGCCTTGCAAATCTAAGCTGTTTAGGAATTTACACAGTGTTGTCTGAAACA
>RJWT010033425.1:0-13913 GCA_004365215.1 Cuniculus paca
CATGACCCCCAGCCATCCTGCCCTGAAAGCTTCGTTTTTGCTTTCTCTGGCTGCAACAGTGGCCCTGTTCTCAGCTCATTAATGTCCCCATCCTCCAAGTCTCAGGATAACATTTAATCTTTCTGAGAGGTCTTACTTGTCTCTCCACATGGAAATGACAGTCTCTTACACCTTTCTACTCCTCTGTAATTTTAAAAAATAGCTTATCAGGGTTCTTAGGCAGTCTTAGATCTAGTTATCTCTACAGTTATTTGGCTGATAGTGCTGTCCCCTACAAGGAACCCATCCACCCTATATCCAACACCCAACATACTGCCTAGAAAGGTGACTGCTTTTGCATGGACATAACTAAAAAACTTAAGTCTTTTCCCACTTTCACCTTTTTTCTGCTTTAACAACCTATCACCTATCCTGAGTATTATGGGTTAAGGGCACCCCCCAGACCTCATGCATTTAGGAAGGAGGCTGAGTTTAGCATTTGTGATTGGATCATTGTCTAGTGTCTAGGACAGTTTGAGTGCTGCACCCACCAGGGGTGGGTAATCGGCATACAATATAAGGGAGGGAAGGCGGTGTGCTTTTCCCTTTTTGCCCTTTCACTCTTGCCACTGCAGCCACCATGAATGGCTGCCCCTCAGTCATGCTGCCCTGCCAGCTGAGTATGGACTGAAACCTCCAAAAAACAGTAAGCTAAATAAACCTTTCCTTCCCTAATTTTGGGTGTCAGGTATTTTGCCTCAACAACAACAAAAAGGTAACCAAGACACTAAGCGTCAGAAGAAAAACTGTGTGCTGTTTGTCTTCCTTTACTTTTTTTCTGGGGTCTGAAGTCTGCAACACTAAACCAGGTCTTCTACTCTCATCTCCAAGGTGGACGAGGCACCCTTGAACCTGTGTAGTGTGCAGTGCCACCAGGGACAAGCTAGACCTACCAGTGATGACAGCTGATGTCATTCAGTTTAGTTTACGTGGGATATTGTAGTTACAAAATCTCATGTTACCAAAACCAAATCTGGGAGACAATGTTTTTCTTTTATTTTTCTTTTATTTTATTTTATTTGTTTATTTTTGGTACCAGGGATTGAATTCACAGCCTTGCACTTGCCAGGCAAGGGCTTGAGCCACTGAGCTTAATCCCCAGCCGGACAACGTTTTTCCAATACCACAGGAGACAAATCAGCGCACACAGAAGTGATGTGTTAAGCAATCAACTGAAATCACACTGCCACTTCCACCTCTCCCATATTAAGAATATCACATTGCAACATTGATTTGAATGGCTCAAAGAGGCAAAGGAGAAACATTCTACAGTTTCCTACCACTGAGCACAAATGGGCACCACAAAATGACCACAAGGTCCCCATAATTAACTATCTTAGGCCATTGCACACCGAGCATAATCACTAAGGAAATGTAGCTTAGAGGGACTCATTCAGCAAAAGTTTAACAATCATCTAATGTGATCCAGGTATGTAAATGGTGTAGGGATCTGTGAAAGGCCAGTTGTCCCATCACACCAAGTTTCTATTCAAGAGAAGAAAGATGATGGAAGAAAAAGAAGTGTTTAATAATTCTGCTGGTATAAGGGCATGCTATTTAGAAAGAATAGTCATGAAAACAGTGTCCAGAGAGATGATAATTGATATGAAACCCAAGAAAGAGAGGAAACTACCAGCAAGACTATGTTGGTGATGTGCATTTCAACCAGTCGCGAGCAAGGCCCTGAGCCAGATAGACTTTTGTCCACAAGGGAGGGCACAAGGACAGTGTGCCTCAGACACAATAAAGAAGGAAAAGTGGGGTTAGAGAAGCAACTGGGGTCCACAGTATTAGGGCTCCTCGTGCTATGCCAAGAGTTTTGGACTGTTACTGTGAGTAGCAGTGAGTAGCATGGACCTGATTTCCATGCTGAAAGAATCCCAATTGCCACCACAAAGAGTAAACCACAAGAAACAGTTGTGATACAGGAAACTAGCTCTGCCGCTATTGCATTCAAATGAGGCGCTCGCGTAGGAACAGCAGAGGGTATGAGGAGTGATGTGGTTTTCACTCTGAATGCATGTAATAGCTGCATTGAAGCTGTCGTAACATCTAGGTCCCTAAGGGACCCCTTTTTTTTTTTTTTTGAGGCACTGGGGATCGAACTCAGGACCTTGCGCTTGTCAGGCAGGCACTTATGCCACTAAGCTAAATCCCCAGTCCAGGGACGCTTTCTTTTGGCTTCCTTTTTTCTATAAGCACAAACCATACATTCCTGTTCCTTTGGGTATGCCATGATATTTTGCTAAAAACAGGACATCATAGAGGGTAGAATGAAGTAGCTTTGAAAATCTGATCCTATTCCCTCCCCGGGATTTGTTTTTGCAGCAGGTCTGTGTTTTATTTTGTTTTTGTTTTTGTTTTCTTTGAAATCTGAATACCCTGTCATGAATGACTGCTGAAGTCTCTGCTGGGTAGTCAGCTAATGATTGGTCACAGAGTTTCTTTCTTTTCTTTCTTTCTTTTTTTTTTTTTTTTTTTTTTTTTTTTTTTTTTTTTGAGACAGACTCTTGCTATATTGCCCAGGCTGGCCTCAAACTCATGGCAATTCTCTTGCCTCAGCCCCTTGAATGCCTTGATTACAGGCGTGTGCCATGGGTTTCTGAAATCTTGAACTTGTAAGTCTTCCAGGCATCTTTTAACACCCTGTATATGCTGGGACACACCTTCAGCACTCGGGCCACTTACCAGTCTTCCTTAGCCTTTGCCCCTTGCTTATGCAAGTTCTCAAGGGCCATCAGAGGTGAGTCACTGAGGACCTCCTTGGGACTATACTGCAAATACATGAGTTTTAAAACTCCAACAATATGCCAGATCTTTTCAAAGCCTCCTGTGGCCATCTTGATCACAGAGTTTTTTAAAAAATAATTTTCTTGGCCAAGATATTGTCTACCCTAAGTAATACTATAGATTTAGTCAGATAGGAGGTTTTTTTTAAAAAATAGTTAATATGTCTAGCAAATACTCGAGTGATAGGATTTTTCCCATGGAGCTCTGAGTCAGGTCAAATAATGTCAATACCCTGAGAATTGAGATTTTCAGGGAGAACTGTGAGACAGACCAGTGACAACACACTGGGGATGGGCCTGTCTGAAAAGTTCCATACATGCTCTGTTCCCCCAGCCGCTGTGAGGCGGCTGGTCTTTGTGGATACCATGATCTTGAGTGTGCTGATTGTCAAAGATACTGGAGAGAAGAGAGAAGGATGCGAACAGACCACGTGAAAACCCACAACTCTGCTGCTCTTGCCAAAGTTTAGCAGTTTGTCCTCAAGGTTGTTCAGATTCCTGCAAGTCTTTAGTCAATTCCAGAGTTCGTGACAATGTTTGAAAACGGATAACATTGACAATTTTGCCTTACTGTCATCATCTTATGGAGGAATGGACTTATGGAAATCTTCACTCCATCGTTCTGAAACCTTCTCCTCTAAGAAGTGATCAGACTTTAAAGATGTTTGGAGCCGAAGAAATAAGATTCCCCTATCCTCGAATATAGGGGATGAAAGAAGCAATGGAGTTAAGGGTAATTTCAAAGTGTGAGTCATAGGTAACTAGAAAAATTCAATCCCTATTTACTGAACTGGTTAAAAATAGGATAAGTAAGTTTCTGAGGGAGATAAAGAGAACAATTTCAAACATACTAAATTTGAAGCCTGTATTAGGCATAGAGGCCACATTAGCTGTCAGGCTGTTTAAGTTTGGCATGGAGATAGTAGAGCAGGAGGTATCACCTGTACATGATATTAAAGCAATGAAATACTAACCTACATCACATGAATACATCTACACAGAAGTCCTAGGAGTAAGATCTGACACTTTCCTGTATACAGGAATTAGAAAACAGGAGGTATTCACCAGGAAAAAGCAAGAAGGCATAAGGTAGAAAGTGAAGCAAAAGGGGGTGATTTTCGAAGTCTAAGCAGCTGGAACAAAGAGAAACCACGTTAAAACTGTCAAGGGCTTAAGTACAAGGCAGTCCCAAAACTGAGCTTTAGCTTCCAGTTGTCTTAAAAAAAGCATTTTCAACAGAACAGAGGTGGAAATTTTGTAAATAGATTCCAAAAAGCAGTGGAGAAGAAGGGGAGACATGTATATAGAAGGTTTTTCTAGAACTTGTTCTGTCCAGAAGAGCAGAAAAATGTGATCACATCATGGCCATGAGATGGGGTCGCTCGTGGTTTTGTGCATGAGACTGTCGGAGCAGGTCCCAGGATACTGCTGCCCACACCCACACAGGGTGCAAACGTTCTGTAAGGAGGAAGAACTGTTTTGGCCTCAGTTTTCACACACACATCAATCAGAAAGCAGCAACTCCTACAGCGAGGAGACTATGCCCTGCCCACTTTGTCTTGACAGTGAGCACCTGTGTAGCAAAGGAAGTTCCTGTGTACTAGGAAGTAGGACGGGAAGTGGGAGGAAGGCTGGAGGCACCGTGGAAACCAACTGGCATGACCTAATCCCAAAGTGGGCTAGGGTGACCCGTGTGGTCAGAAAGAGGCCACAGTTCAGGTAGCATGGAAGCCTCTGATGAGAGAGTCCTGCAGTCCCACAGCCCACGACCAGGGCTGGTCTGAGAGACACAGAGGTGCAACAGCCGGCAGCCAAATTACTATGCAGGTTTCGGGGTTTGGGGACAAGTTATGTTTATTTCTATGCATTTGCTTATTCATCCATTCATTTATATTTTGAGGGTCCAGTTCTTTAGTAAAGAGAAATGGAGATTTAGATCAGACCTCATTGTTGCTCCCTCGTTGGAGTTGCGTGCGTTTGTGATTAAGGTCATAAATAATAACACAGAATCTGTCCGTGCTAGAAAGAAATGTACGGTCCTTCTAACCAAGTATCGAGGTCATCCTTCATACTGAAGTTACCACACACAACACCCCAAAATTAGGCCCCATGACTACAGTCAAATTCTGGCTTTTAAATTATGCACATCAGGAAAACAGGACATTGTCTTAGCTACATTTTTTTTCCATCTGGATATGCCACATGCTATAGTATCTCACAGTTGCCTCTGCGTATCAGTCTTCTACAAAGTAAATTGGTAAGCATTTTGCAAAATTTACCATCCCCTAAAATGTGTTTGATATGACAAACCTTAAATATTTTTTTAACTGCAGCTATTCTTAAAGATGCTTTTACTCTGTCATCTCTGAAAATTGAGTGTCTCCTGACACCCCGTGAAAGTTCCCCGCTTTCTTTCCTTCTCACTCACACAGGCAGACAGAACTAGGGACTCCGGTACCGACTGCTGCATGATCCTGGGTTCCTGACCCCCCAAGAGCACCTCATTTACTGCCCAATCAAACTCAGTGGTTGCAGCAGTTAGGTAGGCAGCCCTTACCCTGGAGTTTAAAATTCCCCTCCTACAATATATATAGTTAGTCTTAATAAATAAATGACTTGGACCATGCATTATATATCACTCAAATCCACAAGGACACAAATTATGTATAATACATCGGCTGTGTAATTTATTTATTAAGCAAAACGTGAATTTTCCATGCTGGTGTGTGGAGCACAGTTTGTCACATACTGCTAAATGATGTATTCTTATTAGTCCCACTCAATTACCAAGTCATCCCTCTGTGCATGGTGTATTTGTTAATGATAGTGCCACAACGCTGCGTCTACAATACCTGTGATTTTAGTGATTCATAACCGCTCACTAAAACTGTGAAAATGATAAATTGACTGCTGTTGATTAAATGCCGCCAACAGTATGTTTCATATGTGTTTGTCGCAGTTAGGAGTTAAAGAAACAGCATTGCTCAAAATCATTTAAATATCTAATTAAGCCCAGCCCTGGCTAGAAAGAACTCATCAGAATACAAGGATGAAAAAATAAAAGAAATCTCCAAGGGAAAAGAGGGAGGAAACACCATCTGTAAACCTTCACTAAAACAGCCTCGCTGGTTATAAAGAAATTGTCATAATAACAATTTGTAAGGGACAATCCCCAAATTGCAAAGGCATGAAAGACAGTCCCTTCTGCCCAGCACCACAGCTCTTGGGTATCTGACGACCTTCTCTTTGGGATTAGTCTGGGACAATGGTAGATTTCAGTCACACAGAAGGAAGCATGAGGTGATGGCTTTGAAACTGGAGGAAATTCCTAGAGGCCTGGGAGAGGGCAAAGCCAAGGCTAGAAAGGAGCAGGAATGTTTTCAAGCACCCCCTTTGGCTTTCACCTCACTGAAAAGGTTTTTTAATGCTTCCGCATGACAAACGGCAGCAGAAAGGAAAATATCATTTCAAACAAAGATTAATTATCTCTATGGCTGCATGTAATTTTTTGTCCCCTTCCATGAATCCATATAGATCTTGTAGCTAATATTCAAAGCAGGATAGAGGAAGACGGAGCCCAGGGCGTGCTCTGGTGTCAACTCGCTGCTCCTTTAGGCTGCTGGGGTAACTACACAGACAATAAACACAGGCAACCAGGAAGCGTGGTAATCTTATTAAGACCAGCTGGGAAATGCTTACTTTCTTTTGCAATTTTGAAATCAATTGAGAAATGTAAATATCGAAAGTAGGTGATTTCTTTTGAAAATCAGTCTTAAATTAGACTACATCTTCAGAATGGGAGCACAGAGTGGTAACCGTCTTTTTAGGTGAACTATTTTGAATTTCAGAATTTACAGTCCTAAAATATTTTTGGTTTTGCTTGCACCTAAAACACTTTTTAAAGTTTCTTTTATATTGATAAAACTTTGGGTAACATTCCCAAGGTGACTTTGCCCTAAAGTGTTATTTAAAATGAATGTGGAATATTAATTATTAGCAGAACAAACCTGTAACTGACCATGAAAAGAACACATGTTAAATATTGCCTTTGAAAAAGCCAGTTTCACTCTTAAAACATAAAACTCCACAAAGGGCATTGCCAAAATCTTGGACCATTGAATGGCTCATGATAACAGTTGCACTGTGAACTTTTATAGGCATCGCAGAGGTCATTTTTAAATACTAGAGCAGAGCTCAAACCCTAACACATATGTATCAATTTAAACATACTTAGCCTTGAAAGTTGGATGACTTCCTTTTTGTCAAAAATCCCTAGTGTACTTCTAATGACATTTAAAATTTTTATTCTCACATCTGAAAGTAATTCCATGGTGTCCTGGCAACTCAAGGGTCTCTGGAACCCTTAAACAAAATGCCTCACATATCAGCCAGAGCCCCCTCACCCAATTATACGAGAGCTGTTGTGTTCGCTTGTTTGCTTTTCACTTCCACTGCAAATCCAAGATACAACCATGAGTCTGTTCTCTAAAAAAAAGCTATCTGAGCCCGCAGGTCTGTGCAAGAGTGGTAGGCCCTGAAATCTGAAGTGTCTTCTCCAAAGCCTTGTCACTGCTGTGCGAGTGCAATGTCCTCCTCACTTTCTTTTTCATTAACTCTCCACACTTTATAGATTCCGTATTTCAAAAATGACCAACAGGCTCAGTAACAATCCCGGTCTCTGTCCTTATCTACCCTGCAGCCCCTGGCTCTTCCACCCGCCATGGTAGCCGCAGGACACCTTGTCTGACACAGCTCCTGGTGCTTCAGCGGTTCCTGGTGCAGCTCTGACTGGCAGCTCTGACTGGCAGCTCTCAAGACTGATCGCCCTGTGCTGGGCACGTGCATGCAGCATTCCAGAGAGGAATTCCTTGAGAGACTCTTAACCTGAAGAGAGTGACTCTCTCCCACTGCCAGATCCCATAAAGTGGCAACACTCTGGGTCCTGGTCTCCATTTCCCTGTGTGTCCTTTGTCACAAGCCTTTCAGGTCACTGTGCCTGCTCATTTGCATACCTCTGTGATAGTACCCTGTGAATAGTGTTTTTCAGTGCCTCTTCCTTGACTACTATGCTCCAGTATTTACAGGGATGTTACTGTCACCAAGTACAAATCAGACATAACAGGTCTACTTTATCAAGACCTCAGGTCCTGATGTTTGCTCTTATCCCCAGTTAGAACTAGCACTAGCCATGAGGCATTTTCTAGAAACTTCTTCAACAGCCATGTCATGGACCAATCTCCTCCAGCTTCCTGCTTTTGTTTGTTTTTTTTTAACCAAGTTGTAGAAAACTTTTAAATACAAAATAGTTTAAAGACAAAACAAAACAAAACAAAACAAAAACTCGAATTCTATTACACAAAAATCCCAAAGCGTGAAGCAATGACAAACAAGGGTGCTGTTGTTGTCTTCCGCAAATAAAGTTGTTAAGTAGACCTCCCGTGAGACAATTTATACAGTGAAATGTGAATGGAAAAATTCTTAAGAGACAGTTCAACTGTAAAGAGTAAACCTGTGAAGAAAATTTCTTTTTACCACCAGCAGTAGCTGTTCAGTTAGAAGATACCTGTTTTACCTAGCAGCTGTATAGAGAAACCAATAAAAAAGAAGTCAAGCTGTTGGAATTCCAAGTTGATTTTATAATAACAATAATAAAAGTCCTTCAGCACAGTCATTGGTCAGTCCTGCACAGAAAGTTTCAGGTGTGTTTCCGAGACGCACTTTCACAAGAACCCCTGAATTTAAGTGTGCCAGGAGGGGGCCCTAAGGATCCTGTTTCCACGGTGACCTCGGGTTGGAGCAGCCAGGCGGTATGGGCAGATTTTTCCCTGGGTGCCATCTCCAGGGTCTCGCAGATACAGCAGGAAGAAAGCCTGAGCCCTCCTTTGCCTCTGCATTGACCTTGGCTCTGGGGCCAGCTTCCCTCCTTGGCCCGGGGGACAAAGGACACCAGGTAGAAGGAGAACTGGGAACATCTGCAGAAGGAGAAAGGCCCCCGGTCAAAATGGCTGTTTTCACTTCCACAGCTTAAAATTAAATAATGTTTGTTTCTTTGCTTTCAAATGTCTGTCTGAAAGTACAGTTTCTCTGGGAGTATCAGCCTGAATTGGCACTTTTTTGGTATGGTGCTTGACCCCAGGGCCTCTGCACTTAGCTATATTTTCAGCCCTTATTTTATTTTTTATTTTTATTATTATAAACAAGCAGACTTGCTAAATTCCTAAATTCCCCAGGTTGGGTTCAAATAATAACAATATTCTTCCTGCCCTAGCCTCTCAGAGTACTTGGTTTATAGGTGTGCATCACGACATCCTGCTTGTACTGGCTGCCTCTTATACCTTAATAGGATTTATTTTAAAACAAACTCAGATCATTTCCCTTGTGAAAGAAGAAATGTTGAAAATATAAGGAGCAAGAAAAAATAGACGAAGATGAGGTAATTTTAAAGAAGGGAGCTCATCACAGGGAAGGAACAGAGACATATAAAGGTGACTTACTCAGTCCCAGATATACTATAGACACACTTCTTATGATCTGGAAAGAGGCACAATATCACTGTGTCACACTTCTTTTAAAGAAAAACACAAAAACATCAAGATAGAAAATAATTAATCTATCAGAGGCAGAGACAACACAAGATACCAACTCTTCTGACCTAAAAGCAAATACTCTTTTTTTAAAATTTTGGAAACAAACAAAAAAAAGTGATACAGAATTTCAAAAAAAGAAATAGGAAATTAACATTAGGTAATATATTACATATTGTTATCTTGAAAGAAGTTGTTCAGATTACAAGATTTAGGCATGAGGAAAATGATCAATCAGACAATGAAAGCACAAACTGTTCTTTTCAATGAACAGAGATTAATAGTATAGTTATCTATCTTGTATATATTTACATATACACATATATATGTGTACATATGTATATATATATACAATCTTTTCCCTTCTTTATTTTCTCCTTTCTCCTATCCCAGTTGTTCTTTCCTTTTGAGCAGTTTCTTTCCCTTTTGTTTTCACAAATGTCTATTGTACTTTTTGGATCTTATTTACTTTTTTTTTTTTTACACTGGGAAGTCAATACAATATAGGTCAAGATGTTAAAACCATAATGATACCTGTACTCAATGTTTTACAATTGCCACATGGTGTCATACTTCCAATTCCTTTTTAACACTATCTTCATAGTAATGTGCATGACACATAGGACTTCCATTTTTATAAATACAAAAATGAAAGCAGATCAGCAAGACCAAGCAATGCACACATTGGAAAATATTTTGCATGGTATTCATTGAGGTAGATGAAAGACAGGGGCAGGAAAAAGCCAGAGAAGATTTTCTTATTTATCATAGAATAAAATATACAATATTATATATCATAAATATAAGGTAGAAAAGAAAAATAGCTGAGGTTACAATTAAGTGTATCTGAGCATCAAACCCCTTTCGAGTAAGTACTTACCAAAATAGCAAGATAGTTTTGCATTTTTTTTCTGGTTTAATCTTTGAAGACATAGTTTTTTAGGAGTCATGGGGGTCAACTATACTAAAAGTAGAATTATTTTCCAAATGAAGCAATGCAGACTAATATGTACAATCTGCTCAGTGCAACTTAGCAATTAAAGGGAGACCATGAGAAAGTGAGTTATGTGATCATTGCAAATAAAATGTGCATTTTCTCCCTGTGAGGACTGATGATACTGCTTATAACTGGCTAAGGAATGGTTGAAATGTTAAAATCATTGTAAAGAGAAACAGACAATTCTTAAAATTCAAAGAAAAAGGAGAAAAAAGGTGAGAAAGGGAAAGCGGAAGGAAAAGAAAGAGAGAGACAGAGACATCAGTGAGCAGATTGGAAATTGTGGCTAGAAAAAAGGGAGAGACAGAGAAAAAGTAGTACAATTCCAGCACCAGAGATGAGAAGACAACTCTGGGTTTGAAATACACCAGGAAGGAAGTTCTGAAAAGTGAGCCGAAATGCCAGGAAAGACCTTGGCAGGGAAGTATTTGGAAACGACTGCACTTCATACTTGTTTCCAAGATCCAGTGACATCTGCTCAGTGTAGAAACAAAACTCCTGGTAGTAAAACAAGCAAGGGGCACAGAATTGCGAATGTACGAAGGATCATTTTTAAAGTGTTAGGAAGAAGAATGCCTTTCATAGGCTAGGCCTTCAGGCATTTTTAGACTAAAAAGGGAGACCCCCAAGTCACTGGTCTCTGGATGCAAAGACAGGGCATTTGGGTAGGCTGGAGTGCATGAGTAGAAGAGTCATCCCGTGGATGTGCCTCTGCAAAGTAGTGGCTTCCACGAGACCAGAGGATCAAATCCCAAGCTGCGTTCAAAGGTCCGGAAGTGAGGATTCAGAAAGCAGGGTAATCACCGCAGACCTCCATGTGGAAGATCAGAACAGAAAGGCAGTAATGGTGTGCAGCTGGCAAGCCAGACGGGAAATAATCAAGGGCAAAGAAAAATGTCAGAGCAATCGTATTGCTAGGAGAGAAGAAGGAAACAGTGAGCTAGTAAAGAGCTGGAAACTGATGAAAAAAGACATGGCGTAATGGAAGGAGCTGTGGAGAAACATCTTCCAAGGAAGCCACAGGTCGGTAGATGGGAAGGGAGAGAATCTGTGACGGGCTCCAGTGAGAATGAAAAATTTAAGTTAAAAATGGTAAGGCAGCTTCTCCCAAGGCATAGCTACCTTGATTTGCAACAGAGGTAAGGATTCAGGTTTTCATTCTTCACTCTTTCACTGCAGGATTGATGCCTACTTGGTCTGCATGGCCCCTGAGAGTCAGGGTCTTCCTGCTCCACAGTAAGAATTGGAGCTCATGGAGCGCTTACAGATGGTGCTGTAACTCAACAGTCCTCTGTGAGTCCCCATGCCTGTGCTTTCTGGATATTTTCTATTGTGGTCTTGTCCTATGTAGAGGTGGGGAAAGAAGGGAGGCCAAATCTGTTTCCTGGGGAGAAACACAAAGCAGTAATGGTACCTTTTCACTCTTGGTTTAGTGACTGTAGGACCTGTTGTCTGTAAAATGTTTAAGATCCAACAAAAAATACACTTGCTACCAAAGATGACACATAAAGTCTAGCGGAGCCATGGGGACAATGGTACCCTAAATTGGCTTCTCACTTCTCGCTTCTCACTTATGAAGAGCGAAGCAGCAGCATCACCAAAGATACTCAGGCTCAGGTGGGCTTTGTAAAAGTCCTTTCATCCCAATGTTCTTTCACAGCTTTCCTGGAACCTTTGCCATTAGGAAAGAGGAATGAAGCAGCACCCAATCCACCTCTTACAAACATGGACAAGGGTGGAAGGAGGAGGAAGGAAGTCTTTGCGGGTGCTGCCGGGGATGCCCGCACTAAGGCTTGGCCTCCAAAACTGTGCAGTGGAATAGGCAGTGCTTGGCCACTGTGGTCGAATGCATGGATGTAACAGTGAACTGGAAGCTCATTGGGAGCAGGGGCTGCTACTGGACTTGTGGAGGCTCTCTTTAGACCTCTGGGAATAGTCAGGAGATAATGGTGACTACTTTCCTCAGCCTCAGTGCCAGTCAGATGGAGCAGCAGACAAGAATACCTGGAAACAAGAAGCCATTCCACCAGGTATGAAAGCATGACAGTGATGAGCCTGACCACACCACAGGTGGCAGGAGACGGGTACCTCCTCACCATGCGCAGGTGTCTGGGGTGTGGACTGCAAAAGCCCAGCCCTCTGATGGCTACTTCAGCAGATATTTCCCAGTTCATCTCCAGAGGATACTGTCTCAGGATTCCTCAGGTAACCTCCAGTAGGACACTTGCCTGTCCCTTCTCAAGAGGACTCTGCAGAAACACATCTCCACATCTCTGCTAGTGATTTTGGTGATTTCAGCACTTTGCCTGAATTACTGTTACAAAACAATGTACATATTCTGGCAGTCTAAATGTCTGAAAAATATGGAAAACAAGCCACTAAAACATGTTAGAAAGACAGATGCTTACCAGATAAGGAAGGCCGAGGACCAGAGAGAGTCTTATTAATGTTCTAGAAGCATGACTTTTGGGAAGCCTTCTGAAGATAGATCACATACTTACTAGGGCTGTGAAACTATCCTGAGAACCCACCTTGATTTAACACACTGCAATGGCAGACGATGTTGCAGCAGCAAAAATACAAATATACAACATATGGTATTGTTTTACAGACCTACACAGAACATCCCAGTGAAGTAAAAAAGAAGGCTAGTATACACAGAACAGGATACACAGAACACAGAACAGGATAGTTAAAATACACAGAACAGGATAGTTAAAATACACAGAACAGAATAGTTAAAACCTGCTACTGCAGGCCCTGCAAATGGAGAGATGAAATTTATAGACATTTGTACATGATATGTTCACAGTCATACTGGTTATACATGGCAGAGCTGAGGCACTCCTCATGGCTCACCTGACTTCAGCATCCACGTTTAATCCCATATTTATGTATAAAGGATTCTTTCTATTAAAACAAGGTCTATGCAAATTTATATATGAAACCTGGTCTTGCCTAGAATAATATACCTGATCATGTCTCCCATGGTCTCCCAGTCTAGCTGTAGGCTGAGGTCTTCAGAAGCAGAAACAGGTGAGAATACAGACAAGGCAAGGACAGCAAAGATGATGGTGACATCCGCTTTACCCCACAGGAACAGCCCACACTGCCCCAAAACAACTCCCATCTGTGGCCTGCCCCTGCCATAAGAGGGAAGGATTTATCATGTGCTTCTCTAACCAGTTGGGCTCAGAACTGTTCTTTAATTTACAATCAATCACCAGAAGCTAAGGTAGAGACTATGTTTTTTGTTGTTGTTTGATTTTGGGGGGTTTGGAGGGTTCTTTTGTTTCTGTTGTTTTGTTTGTTTTGTTTTGTTTTGTTTTGTTTTGTTTTGTTTTTGAATGCCAGGGCCTTGCACCTGCTAGACAAGTGCTGCCCACTGAGCTGTGCCACCTGCCTTCAGCCTTGTTTTGAGGAGTGGAGTGAGGTAGAGTTAGGACACAACTATCTTAACCATCTAGCATACAGGTACAACCCTGCACTGCGTTCTGTTTTGCT
>RJWT010033426.1:0-13906 GCA_004365215.1 Cuniculus paca
CTGCTGGATTGGGAAGCATGAGTTAGCACAACAGGAAGAAACAAAATCACGAGCTGAAATTTCCTTACATCTCTGGAGTCTTGGACTTGTTCTTGCCATTAAAGAATTCAGGTAGAGCCCTTCGCTCAATAGCATGAACACTGCAAAGAAGACAGAACAGATTCAGAAGGTGGCAAGGAGGGAGAAGGGGGGGTAGGGCGACCTGTCTTTGACAGGCCCTTATCTTAATCTATGTGCCTGTGAGTACTTAATGAACTGACACTGAATCCCAACCAAATCACTCAGGAAGAATGGCCAAATCTTTTTTTTTTTTTTTCTGCAGCACCAGGGATTGAACTTACAACCTCATGCTTGCCAGGCAGGTGCTTAGGCCACTGAGCCAAATCCCCGGCTCTAAATGGTCGAATCTTAAAATCTCTTTCTGTCTTTCTTTTTTTGTGGCACTGGGAATAGAACCCAACTTTTTTTTGAATCCTTATTTATTCCTCTCCCAAAGGGAAGAAAAAGCCCAGGAGATGGGGTAAACAAATAGTTCATATCTGTAGAAATTAGAAACTTGGACAGAACTTCCCACCAGAGTTAGAGGACTCAAAAAAAGATCAGGAGTTCCTGTAAAATTTAAGTGCATGGGGCCAGGGATTTAGCTCAGTGGCATAAGCACCTGCCTGGCAAGCACGAGGTCATGAGTTCGATCCCCGGTACCAAAAAAACCCAAAAAACAAACAAACAAACAAACAAACAAACAAAAACCCTCAAGGGCATCCTGGTGTATTTCACTGAGGAAGAAATAAGTTATCTGCAGGAGACAAACGAAGAACAACCTGCTGACCTCCCCAGGGAAACAAGGAGTCAGCGAGAAGTCACGACAGTACCTGTTGTAGTCAAACCAGGCAGCGTAGCTGGGAATGATGATGTGGTGGGTCTGCTCTGTTACATTGTCCTCATGCAGATCTGGGTTCTTGGTCTGCTCCCCCTTGTTCCCCGTACTGCTCTCGTCCTCATCCTACAAGTATGGAGGCTGCTGGACAATAGTTCCCATCCCCCCAGCAACCCTCTGCTTCTCCCGCAGCCTGGGAATGGAAGCTGGGGGTGAACACCATGGCCCCAAGACTGAAGGGCTCAGAGTTCTGAACAACAGCTAGTATTGGTCTATGGGGGAAGAGTCTGAGCAGAAGGGACTTTATAATCCCAAATCAGAATCACAGAGAGAGGTAGGGCCTCTCTAAACTGGCTCCACCTTGCCCGTAGTCTCCATGCTTTCCTCTTCCTGTTCATCTGAAAGACAGAGACAGCAGTATGTAAGGCTGGAGCCTCCCAAGCAGCAGGAGGGTTGCACTGGAACCCCATCGGGGTAGGACAAGGTGGCCGCGGAGCCCTCCCCAAGTCTTGAGCACTACCTGCCTTGCCTGGGGCTTCCCATCTTACCCAGGTCAGTCATGGTGCCTCCTTTGACTGGGGCTGACTCTGAGTCCTTCTTAGTGTTGACTGTCAGAAGAAAGAGCCATTTTATCAGACACATTATGCCAAAATCAAGCCCTGACCTGTCTCCCGTTAAAAGTCTAAGAGATCTCAATTTCTCTAAAAATGTTCTCCATCCGATCACAAAATATAGTAACTTCCTCTAGTCACGATTATTCTAAGGCAGTGGTGGTGATCCTACAGCACACATGCCACAGTGGGTCATTCATTTTAATGAAAGTTCTACAAGGTGCACCATCGCTGCCCAGGGCTTAAAATTCCCTTGCTACTTTACCTCCTTCTTCAGTCAAAGATTAACTTACTTATCTATGTATATTCATGAGTCTCTCTCTCCCTCTCTTCCTCCCTCTCCCTCTGAGACTGGGCCTCACTATGCAGCTCAGGCTGGCCCTGTGGCAACCTCCTTCCTCAGTCTCCCAAGTGCTGGGTTTCCAGGTGCGCACCCGGTGCACTCCTGCCAGATCTTAAACATTTTTGAAGCGGAGAACACTTTCATTAATTGAATCCATACACAAAAGCTCAAGAAAAACATAGATAAGGAAACTGATTGATGGGGAAGTAGAACGCAGAACTCTCAGCAGCCCTCCACACCCGTCCTGGAATATCCTCCCATAATAAACGAGGACAGTCCACAGAAGAGATGGTAAGTGGTGATGTAGAGCAGGGGCCTACAAAGTGAGCCTCTCTCATGGGACACAAGAGGTTATCCACTGGAATATAGGAAGAAACTATCAGGATGTATCTTCACATTTGTTTTTATTGTCCTTTACATTTTTCCTTTTTTTCTTTCAGTACTAGGGATTGAATCTAAGACTTCATGCATGTTAGGCAAGTGCTCTACCACTAAGCAACATCCTCAGCCTCATTTTTCCTTTTTTTTTTTTTTTTTTTTTTTGCGGCACCGGGGATTGAACTCACGACCTTGCGCTTGCTGGGCAGGCGCTTAGACCGCTGAGCTAGATCCCCAGCACATTTTTCCATTTTTCAGGTAATGTTTACATGTGTTTTATAATGATCCTAATGTAGTGGTTTAATACTATATGTACATAATTTGTCCTTAAATGTATTTCTTTGATGAGAATCACAATTAAGAAGAGTTTGGAGCCAGGTAGTGCCTCATGTCTGTAATACCAGCACTTGGGAGGCTGAGGCAGGAGGACTGCCCCAAGTCTGAGGTCAATCTGGGCTATACAGTGAGTTCAAGGCCAGCCTGGACTACATAGCGAGACCCTGTCTCGAAAAAGCCAAAGAGTTTGGAGGGTAAGGGATGCAGTTCTATGGCAGAGCACATGCTAGTGTGCACAGGGCTCTAGATTCAGTATCAGTATGGAGGTGGGGTCTATAATCCCAGAGCTGGCAGGATGAGGCAGAAAGATCATAAATTCAAATCCAGCAACTTAACCAAGACTCTGCCTCAAAAAAAAATTTATTTTTCAGTGTTTTGAGAGAAGATTTTTCTGTATCAATCAGGTTAGCCTTGAACTTACTATGTATTCCACATTGGCCTTGTACTTGTGGGTGATCCTCCTGCCTCAGTCTCCTGAGTGCTGGAATTACAGTTGTAAGCCACCATGGCCGGCTCAAAATAAATTTTTTTTTTAAAAGGGCTGGGAATGTAGCTTAGTGGGATTGCCCTGGGTTCAATTCCCAATACTGCCATGAAAGAAAGAAAGAAAGAAAGAAAGAAAGAAAGAAAGAAAGAAAGAAGAAAAGAAAAGAAAAGAAAAGAAAAGAAAAGAAAAGAAAAGAAGGAAGGAAGGAAGGAAGGAAGGAAGGAAGGAAGGAAGGAAAGGGAAAGGGAAAGGGAAAGGGAAAGGGAAGGAAAGGAAAGGAAAAAGAAGAAAAGAAAAAAAGGAATTTGAAGACAATTATTACTAGGTACAAAGCATGTGCATAATTCACATTTGGATGTGAAGTGAGGCGATTTTTCCACGGTAGTGATAATAAGCTCGATAACCTCTACACTGAAGGGAAAGCTACTTCAGACCTGGAGCTAGACTGGGGAAACCAGGCCACTCAGGGAAGAGCGACAGTAGAGGTGGGACAGGGAGTGCATGGGCCTGGCTGCCAGGCCAGTACCTGTTTTGGGTAGCGTCACTTCTTCTACATTAGGCACTGGAGAGGGCTCATCCATGTCCTTCGTCAAGTCTTCTTGCTCCTCTTCTCTGTGGCCACGCTTTGACTTGGTGTAAGGTGTTGAGGGACTGAGGAAAGAGAATCTGATCATCCTTGCACACTGAGCCCCCAAAAATCAGGGTTTAAGGGAAGGAAAGCAAGATAGAATCGCAAGGGTAGAGACGAGTAAAGGTCTTTTATTTGGTGACTAAACTCTTAAGTTCACTGTGGGCTGGGACTAGAACAAACAACTGGGTGGCTAAAAAGTGCCTCATCCTTCTTTAGGATACCTGCAGTGTCATGGCACACTTAGGTCAGGGCCCAGTGACCACAGGAAGGAACGTGCCCTCTTTTCGCTTGACATGGTGTAGACAGAATGTGAATGTTGGGCACATTAGGGGATGGCATACCCTTTCTTAGCATTTTTCTTCTTAGCTTCTGGGGTTGGTGAAGGAGAGGGGGAGCACTTCCTTTTCTTATAGTTCCCCCCCTTCTTGTCACGTCGATCTGAATCTGGGCTATTCACCTGCAAGATAGAAGATTGGTACAAAGGTCAGCCTACAATCCCCAGGGAAGACTCCAGGAAGAAAGAGTGAGATTTTCACCTCATCTGTCAATGTCTTAGCTGAAATCTTCTTTCGGCGTGAGACAGGGTTTTTGTCATCATTTACTTCATAGTCTTCCTCATTCATCCATTCATTAAAGGTGTCTGTATCCAAAATCCACTTTGCATGAACCTAAAGTAAAAGGCAAGCTAGGCATGGTGGCACACTTCCATCATCCCAGCACCGAGGGAGGCTGAGGCAGAATGGTTGAAAATTCGAGTCCCACTAGGGTGATTTAGCAAAACTGTCTCAAAATAAAAAATAAGAAAAAAAAGGAAGGGTTGGGGATCTAGCTCAGCGGTCTAAGCGCCTGCCCGGCAAGCGCAAGGTCGTGAGTTCAATCCCCAGTGCCGCAAAAAAAAAAAAAAAGGAGGCAGGAGATGTAGCTTAGTGGTAGAGTATTCTTGGGTTTGAGCCCTACCACCACATCAAAAAATGTATACACGTACACGCACAGATACATACACAGAGGCAGATGGTGCTAAGAAGAACACAGAAACCATGGCTCTGTATGGGACCAGCAGTGGAAAAAGCCCAAGAGCACTGCTTCATCTCCTCAGTGGTCCCATCCTATCATTCTTCTTTGCGTGGGCTGCACAACAAAAGCTCACCTTCCTAGGTTTCTCTGGAGTTGGAGCATCCTCCACAGATGCTTCAATTTCACTGGCTGGAATCCACGTGTCATAACTGCCAGGAAAAATTGAGTGGTATGAAGTAGAGCCAATGGGATGGAGTTAGAGAAAAGTAATGTACAGATCTTTTATCTCTTCCATTTAAAAAAAATATTGGTTGTTGGCATATTTTTTGATGCAATCATTTTTCCAATACTGGAATTCTTTTCAGTATAAAGTAATAAAGGCACATAAAACATTTTAAAAATAAAGAGTGATTTTCCTCAACACAAAGAAATGATAAATATTTGAGGTGATGGATACATGAATGATCCTGATTTGATCTGTGCATGTACACATGTCAATAAATACATCACACTACACTGCATGCACGTGTAGAGTTACTATCAGTCATTTAAACTTAAAAAATAGAGAATGAGGGCCGAGGAGATAGCTCAGTGGCACAGTGCCCGCTTGGCAAGTGCAAGGTTGTGAGTTCGATTAAAAAACAAACAAACAAACAAACAAAATAATATAGAATTTAAAAAAACAGCTTATATAATTATTCTTCATTTAGTATATATGTTTTCCTTGGAAACTTCTTTTTTTTTTTTTTTTTTAGTTTTTTCTTTCATTACTGGGGATTGAACCCAGGGCCTTTATGCTGAGCTAATCTCCAGATTCTCCCCTCTTTCCTTGGAGAAACGGTCCCACTAAGTTGCTGAGGCTAGGCTCCAACCTGTGATGCACCAGCCTCAGTCTCCAAAAGTGCTGAGATTACAGCTGTGCGCCATCACACCCAGCACTCCTGGGGACTTTTTTCTGTACAACTTTGGTTTTATATAACTGTAATCATAATAGATACTATTTCAATGTTGTTGTTTAGTGGTGCTGAAGATCAAACTCAGGGCTCACCTGGCTACACTCCCAGACCCAGACCCTAGGTATTATTTTATACGCGAATTTTTTTGGGAAAGATGGAATACCATCCCTAATTCAGGGCCTCTACACTGAGCTATAGCCCTAGCCTTTTAAAATTTTTTTCCTTTTTTGTTCTTTCTTGGAGACAGGATCTTGCTATGTAGCCCAGGCTGGCTTTGAACTTGTGGTGATCCTCCTGCCTCAGCCTCCCAAGTACTGGAATTACAAGCATGAGCCATCATGCCTGGCGAAAGGCTGCTTAATGGCTCACTGGGTAGACACACAAATTTGCCGAAACATTTTCCTATTGTCAGACTGTTTTAATATTTACTTATCAAAAATTATATTGGGAGACTTGAAGGTGTATCTCAGTGGCAGAGTGTGTGCTTAATGTAAGTAAAACCCTGGGTTCAATCCCCAGAACACAAAAACAAAAACAAAAACAAAAACAAAAACAAAATTGGGACAATAATTTAATACAAAGCCCCAGTCCTTCTAGCCTAAGCTTCATCCGGTAAGTTTAAATCTCCAAAAGAGAGGAAAGATTGCCAATAGGTCAGAGAACAAATGCTTTCTTTCACTGTTGATGTTCCAGGGCTTCTGGCTCTGGCTCTTATACTCAAACCTACCCCAGGAACTCATGCTTACCTGTCAGGATAGTAGCCCCAGTGCAGAAGAACCTGTTTATCTCTCTTCATGACTGGTCGTACCCACTCCTCTGGGGACAGAGACAGAGAAGAGAGAGGTAAGCTAAGAGGGAACACAAAAGATAACTGTACAAAATTCCTAACTGAGAACACTGCTCTTTGCAGCAGGACCTTGGGAATAAGAGCTGAAGAGAAGAGAATTCAGAGTTGAAAGGATAAAGGAACCCAGGTGCTGCAGTGACTACAGTAGTCCTCTACCTCCTAGTCCAAGCCACCCACTGCACTGCCAGAAAATCCAGCTCTCACCTTCTTCTAGGTTTCCTGGGACAGGATACACAACATGGGAAGCATTGTTCTTATCCTCAGTGACTGTTCCCTGGATGGCACAAGGAGAACTAGGTAAATGTAGTCTCCTTTGAATTATTCTTGAGTATAAATAAATCAAGACAAAGAATCTACACATCTACCTGCCTCATCACATTCTGCTTGGAAGTCTACATTCTCTCAGCACATACCAATTGAGTGGCTGAGAGAAACGCTGAAATTGTGCTAATAATGGAGGAAAATCAAAGAATTAAACATGGCTACAGATAATCAGCCGGGCATGGTGTACATGCCTATTTTGGAAGTTCGAGACCGGCCTGGGCCACAAAGTGAGCTCAAGGCCAGCCTGAACTGAGTGAGACCCTGTCTCAAAAAAAAAAAAAAAAAAAAAATACCCACAGGTAATCCACAGAACAGAGTAGCTACATATGGGAAACTTAAAGTTGGCAGTATGTTTCTATCAGTTTGTTTTTTGGTTTTTGGCTTTTTTTTTTTGGAGACAGGGTCATGCTGTATAGTTCAGACTGGCCTTGAACTCACTATGTTGTAGAGGCTGGCCACGAACTCATGGCAAATCCACCTGCGTCAGCTTCCTAAGTGCTGCGATTACAGGCGTGAACCACCACACCGGGGTGTTTCTATCAATTTCATTTGCTTCTTACAAAGTTCCAAAGAGCAAGAGTTTCATTTTTCTGAAATCAGGCAATTTCTAGCTCAGTTGGAGTGGGATGCTTCTTTCCCTAGCCCATAGCAGTCTCTAGGAACAATGATCCAGTCCCTGACAACTGGGAAATGGGAGAAGCAGAGAAGAAAAGAAAGATTTAAGACTTTTTTTTTTCATTACTGGAGACTGAACCCAGGGCCCCTCAATGAACTACATCTCCAGCCCTTTTTAATTTTGAGATAGGTCTTGCTAAATTGTCCAGGCAAAAGCCAGGCATGGTGGCTCATGCCTGTAATCCCAGCACTCAGGAGGGTGAGACAGGAGGGTCGTTGTGAGTTCAAGATCAGCCTGGGCTACAAAGTGAGCTCAAGGCCAGCCTGAACGGCATAGTGAGACCCTGTCTCAAGAAGACAAGGGCTAGGGATCTAGCTCAGTGGCATAAGCACCTGTCTGGCAATGGCGAGGTCATGAGCTCAATCCCCAGTGCCACAATAAATAAATAGATAAATAAATAAATAAATAAATAAATAAATAAATAAATAGTCCAGGCAAGCCTTAAACTTGTGATCCTCCTGCCTCAGCTTCCCAAGCTGCTGGGACTATGGGTATGCATCACTGGGTCCAACTCAAGGTTTTAAGTCAACGTTACCAAGTAGAAAAAGTCATCTATGCTGTAGAAAACATGGTACTTTGAACCAAGTATGGTGGTATATGCCTATAATTCTAGTACTCAAGAGGCTGAGGCAGAAAGAGCACCTAACCTGAGTTCAAGACCAGCCTGGGCTATGTAGTGAGGTGAATGCCAGTCTAAACTACATGGTGAAACTGTCAAACACCAAAAAAAGCTGGGCATGGTGGCTCATGCCTGTAATCCCAGCACTCAGGAGGCAGAAGCAGGAGGATCACTGTGAGTTTGAGACCAGCCAGAGCTACAAAGTGAGCTCAAGGCCAGCCTGAACAGCATAGCAAGACCCTGTCTCACAAAGACAAGCACCAGGGATTTAGCTCAGTGGCCTAAGTGCCTGCCTGGCAAGTGCAAAGTCATAAGTTTGATTCCCCCATACCAAAAAAAAAAAAAAAAAAAAAAAACCCTACAAATACTATGGTATTTCAGGGTTGCTTTCTGGTATGGAAAACTTTGGGGAAAGTGATAGAGTTTAGAAATATCTCCTGACCTGATGCTCACCTGGTGTCTCTTGACAATGTCCTTTAATTTTCCTAGCAGTTTGGGCTCAATGTCTGGGCACAGAAAAATGTTAGGTCGAGACAGGCAATTATTCTGTGGGGAGAGGAAATAGATGGCAATGAGGTCAGGGGCAGAAGTGTGCTGAATTTTCACGGAGGGGAGGGAGATGGAGGTTCCCATCTATTACCTGTACCAAGGACTTCTCAATGGTCATGAACATTTCCACATTGCGGTCCATGCGTGACGGATTCTGGAAATCATAACGCCGCCTTATGAAGAGACAATAATCTAGTGAGTGATGCAGCCCATGTCTGTGACTTTTTTTTTTTTTTTGGTCTATGATTTTTTTTTTGTGGTACCGGGGATCAAACTCACGACCTTACACTTGCCAGGCAGGCGCTTACGCCATGTCTGTGACTTCTTAACATGAGAATTAGGAGGTAATCTTGCTCATAGCTGTTGCCAAAGTCACCCAGGATCTGGGTTTCTTGATCTCAACTCCATGAATCATTCTGCTTAGTCCAAAAGGACAAAGAACAATCTGAGATACCAACCTAAGTATCTCTCTTCTTCTACAACATGCTTTCACTCACAGAAAATATTTTTGGCTCTGATTCCCATCTACTTTCCTTTTTTTTTTTTTTTTTTTTGAGATAGGGTGTCACTCTGTAGTTCAGGCTGCCCTTGAATTCACTATGTAACCCAGGCTGGCCTTGAACTTACATGATCCTCCTGCCTCAGCCTTCTGAGCACTGAGATTACAGGTATGTGCCACCCCCTCCCCAGGCTCCCACCTACTTTTCTGAACTTGAATCAGCAATACATAGAATTTATACCTGTGTTCTTCCCCACAGAACGACCTCAGTGAATTGAAATGGGGGTTTCTCTCTAAACTAATATAAGAAGCATAGAGAGAAGGCATCTCACCATCCCTGGTCACTCTTGAATTTGTAAGCAGCTGCAAGTATGTGGCACAGGGAGCCTCCTGCTTTGAAATCTAGGAAGCATTTGATCTATAAAATCCAGACAGGGAAGAAGTATGTGAGAGTTACATTGTAAATTCTCTTATCACTTAAAAATCTTTTTACTAAAGCCCATGCTGAACTTCTCTGCTGCCCAACACTAGAATCCTTTAACTCTTTTGCCAGTTTATCATGAGGCCTGGGAGAGGAAACCAATATTCACGAAGGACCGCCTTATGCCAAGCACTTTACTAGGTTACCTCATGTGCTACTGCAGAATTCCTACAAGGTAGGTATATGAATCTCAGCTAGAGATGCAGGAACCCAGACTGATAACGACTGCCCATGATCACAAACCATCAAGTGGCAAAGGCAGGATTTGAACACAAGCCTGTACAAATTCAAATCTCACAATTACCAGGGATCAAACTCACAACCCCACACTTGCCAGGCAGGTGCTGTGCCACTGGGCTCTATCCCCTGCCCTCACACCCTTTTAACCACACCATGAGAGACTAGTGGACTGAGCCCAGCTACTGTCAGATAACTTGTTGCAAAAAGTATTGCAAGACAAAGGGAACCGTAACTTGGGGACTAGGCCAAACCTCTAATGCCTTGACCAGGACTAGGGATGGTAAGAAATAAACCAAACCACATATTTATGAAATTTACAAATATTTTTTAAAATACCATACTCTCTCCAGTTGGGAGGCCTCATCCCCTTGCTTTTGCACTCACCGGCAGTTTGGTGAGTGGTGCATTGCTGACATGTTTGCCAAAAACTTCTTCCTGAAACTGTAGCAACTGTACAACCAGGCTAGACAAGGACTTGTTGGTGGGTGGTTCAGCTTGTATATACTAGGAAAAGGAGGGAAAGGAAAGAAAAATAGACCCCAGATTAAATGTCTCTCTTTCGTTTTCCCAAGGGGCGGTAGAAGCTTCTGGAGCAGAGAAAATAATATCTTTGTCCTTTACATGTCAAGTCTCTGTAAAGAAAATGGTAGAAAGGAGGCCCTAGGAACCCCTAACCAGGAAGATGAACCATGCAGCCACCAGCCCAGGTCCCCAGAATTGGGTGTTGGTGGTATGGGACACTTTCTACTCTTCCTCAGTTACATCCTCAAATTGGAGTTGCAGGACCTTGATCTCCAGCCAACAGCACCAAGAATTGTAAAATTCTGAAAGTTTATAGAGTTCAGGCTGGGGTAGCAACATCTCTCTGAAGGTCTAAGTGAGACAACAGGGTATTTCTTGGAGGAACTTCGTGGACAGCAATGATTCCCCCTCTAACATAGTCAAAAAGAAAGGACCAGGGAAGTCAGGTATGGAAGCAGATGCAGAGCGGACTTGTGCATTCTGATTCTTTCAGAACTGGGCATAAATGTCTTTCCAGGCCCAGGCTACTGCCAGCCTGATGAACAGTAAGATAACATGTAACCCTTCCCAGGAAACTGTCTCCCACACGCAATGCTGGGCCTCCTTAAACATTTCCATATTATGCTACCTGCTATTCTAGCCTTCGGTTCTAATTCAAACTGAACCAGGAGGCTAACTTTCTCTTTACCTTTTGACCCTTGTTTCCTCCACCCTAAGCATACTTCTCAGTGGGAGGTGTAAGAGATCTGTGAAGGGAAAGGTAAATGACAGAGGCCTAAGAGCTTGAAAGCTGAACCAGGTCACAGGCTGTCAATCCCCCCAGGACCAGAGACTAAGCCCCTAGACTGATTGCCCTTCAAAGATAGGCTGGGAGCAGAGCCTTATGCTGGGGTACAGACACGGCAGCTGTTTGTCAGAATTCTGACACCCAGAGAGACCCTCAAGTATGATTGCAGGCCAAGAGCACACCCAGAGTTAGTGGGGAGCTCTCCTCAACAGCCCAACATGCTTGACAGGCTGCTAAGCTGGGCAGAAAAAATTGGGGAGCTGAAGGAAAGCTAGGAAAGAGAATCCTGGGGTAGTGAGAAAGAAGAGAAGCAGGCCATCTCCAGATAAAACTAGGCCTAAAGACAAAGACACCAGGAAGAGGTTTGGTAAAAAAGACAGGTAAGGTTTCTTAAACCCTTTTGTTCACTACCTGCTTATCTCCAGTTATAGGGGGCAGGGGTGTCAGGGGCTAGAGATATAAAGCTGATCCTGGTCTCTGGACCCCAAGCCCAGGGCAATGCAAGCCTAGGCTATAGAGTGACTTTATTGTGAAGCTGAGGTATGGTTTGAGAAGGGGCCACTGTCCAGGAACTCCCGTACCCTGTCCCTATGGCAGGTCTCATGGCCCTTCAGATGGGGGGCAGGGTAAGCGAGGGACACAGGTGATCCCGGGGTGGGGACCCTTTCCAGGCTGATAAGCAGCCAACGGCCTGCTCTGTGGCTGTTTACCCTCCTGCTTTCATCATCTCTGAACATACACAAAGCACCAGGGTGGCCTCGGCCCTGCTGGTACCTGGCTCCGTGGGGGCGCCCAGGCGGGCGCTATGGGCCGCACGCTGCGGGGGCGGAGGGCGCCCACCAGGCATCCTGTCCACCCCAGCTGCTGTCTCCCTCAGCAAAGCCGGGCGGGCGACGCTTAGGGCAGGGTTGGCTGCTGGCAGCAGGCGGCGAGCAAAACCCGGGCAGAGCGCACGGCGGGCGCGGGGCGCGGCGGGGAGGGGGCTGGGTGGCGCGGGCGGGGGCCGCGGGGGGCCGCGGGGAGGGGAGGGGCCGGAGGGCGGGCAGCACCGGCGCCGCGGGCCGCGGTCCCTTTGTCCCGCCCCCGGCCCCGCGCGGCCCTGCCCGCGTACCTTCTTGTAGTTCTTGCCGAGCCAGAGCCGCACGTTGTCGAACTGGGTCACGGTGTCCGCGGCCTCGTAGTACTTCACGTTGGGGCCGCCGTCCTTCTTCCGCACCGCCATCTTCTCGGGCTCGGGCCCCGCCGCCGCCGCCGCCGCCGCCGCCGCCGCCGCCGCCGCCCGCCCCGCTCGGCTCCGCTCCGCTCCCGCCTCCTCCGCCTCCTCCTCCGCCCGCCTCCACCGCCTCCCGCCGCCGCGGCCGCCGCCTCCCGCTGCCTGGGCCGGCCCCGGTCCGCGCAGCGCCCCCTGCCGGCAGGCCCGGCGCGGCGGCCCAGGCGGGCGCGGGCGGACCCCGGCGGGCTGCCCGGCGGTGGTGGCGACGGCGGCTTCCTGGGGCGGCGCCGCTGCTCCCGAGCGCTCTTGATTCCCCGCCCTGCCCTCTCCCTCTCTTCGGCCTCTCAGCCCGGAGGGGGCCACCCCTCCACCATGCCCCAAGAGCCCGGCCCATAACCCCGAGCGCGCCCCCTAACCCTGAGGAACTCAGACCCCTTTCCCCAGGACCTTCCCGGCTCTCCATGCCCGGCGCTCCTCGTTCGCACCCGACCCTGCCTCGCGCGCCACGCCCCCGCCCGGTGCCCGCACACGCCACCCGGGCCGGGCCCTCCCCGCACCGCCAGGTCGGCAGCTCCTCCTGACAGGTCTGCGCTCCCGAGCCCCCGTCACCCGGTGCGCCCGCCTCTGGCCCGCGGGGCGCGGCGCAGAGGTTAGGGGCGAGGGCCGGGAGGCGCCAGGTGCGTGCGTCCCTCGCTCTCCGCGGCCCGGAGCCCCGCCCGGGCGCGGTGTGGACTTTCTGTAAGCGCGAGGCAAAATGCAGTTTTGGGAGTCACGGTGGCCGAGTGGTTAAGGCGTTGGACTCGAAATCCAATGGGGTTTCCCCGCACAGGTTCGAATCCTGTTCGTGACGGCTGCTCTTTTTCACCTCACGACGCGCTTTCTTGCACTTCCCTTTCGATCTGGAAAAGGGAAACCCCGAAGTCGCCTGCCTGCATTGAGGAGGCCGAGAGTGATCGCAGAAGCTTAATTATGCAGTACTGTGTTTGCTGCTAGGATGTAAGGTTTTTAAAGAATTCCCCAACTTGAGGTTCATTAGCAGGACTTGGGCGAGCACTTTGTTTTACTAAGGGGATAGCAAAGAAACTGGGTAAAGAGCTAAGTTTTGTTTGGAAATGTGAGTGCTTGTTGCGCAGTCAAACCTGGAGTTTCTAGGAAAAGGGAGCCTCTGAGTTTTGTGACTGGAGTCCTACCTTGTGAGTCCACTGACACTAAAGACCCACCACACGGCCTGTGCCATTGCTTGAGGCTTGTCGGGTAGGCAGGGCCAGGTTGGGACTACTGAAACAAATGCTGTGGCTCCAAGTGGGAGGGTAACTTTCTACTGAGTGCTCCTTATGTGCCTGGTACTGTTTTAAATTCTTTGTGTATTAGACAAGCTAGGGAATTCTCTAACCTCTGAGCTCCCTCAGTCACCTCATCCAGTTCTTGAAAGGTGTTAATGGACTTACTGTACTCTGTGTGTGTGTGTGTGTGTGTGTGTGTGTGTGTGTGTGTGTGTTTTACTGGGAATTGAACC
>RJWT010033427.1:0-13908 GCA_004365215.1 Cuniculus paca
AGCATCTTCTTCTGCCATCTTTCCTGGCTTCTTTTCCTCCAGCACCTACAGCGTTTCTTTCTTTATGATCCTCTCCCTCTGGTTTTCTGCACAGATCTTGTCACTGCCTCTCAAGCCGGGAGTGTGACCTGGGGTGCCTAAGGAGTAAGTTGCAGACCAAACTCCCTATGTGACCTTGAGCAAGTCACAAAACGTCCCTGAGCTCCACTGTCCGAATCCTAACATGGGATTCTAGGACTAAATCAGGTCTGAGGTTCCCTCCAGTTCTAAAATTACATTCTCTCTCTCATACTGTTAGACTGGCTGCTTTCCAAGGCGCCATTGCTCATCATTCTATCTCATTATTATTATTATTTTTTTTTTGCGGCACTGGGGATTGAACTCACAACCTCGCACTTGCCAGGCAGGTGCTTAGGCCACTGAGCCAAATCCCTGGCTCTATCTAGTTATTATGAAGGGATTTTGGGGGGTTAAAAAACTCAGACTTCAGGACTAAGATTTTGAAAAATTAGGAAAATATGCCTCCCTGTCACCTTTTTCATCTTCACGAGTCCCCTCCTTTTCTTCTGTGTTGAGTTTAAAACTCAGAGTTAAACATACACGTTATGACAGTGCTGTCATTTCTTCAAACTGCACAGTAGAAACCAAGAGAGGTATAGGTAAGCTTAATACCATTGGTGTTGTATGAGTAAGCTTCCTTGGCCCAAAATGGGAGGTGAATGGTTGAAAGAGGTTCTGCAAACAGGAGCCAGAAGAGAGTGAGAGCAGAATGGAGAAGAGAGACATAAAGTTTTGGACCTATACAGAGGGACTAGATCATGTTATTCTCTCCTACTCACCAATAACTCTTTCAGCTTCACATATACTGTTCATTTCTCTCTCTCTCATTCTCTCATATCCATTGCAACTTTCTTCAATCAATAGTCCATTGATTGAGGGCTTGCTTTAAAAATCTATCAATAGTCTATAATATTCAAAATCAGCTTCTTTATGACCAAGAAGACCTTAACCCAGATTATCTCCTGTCCCAGAGTTTCTGTAGTGAGTGAAAATAAGAGACCCACAATGGTGGTAGGAATAGAGATGATCATCCTTAGCACAAAGGCAGCTGCTTAAAGCCCTATTGACTTTGACGGTAGATTGACTGGGGAGAATCACACAAAAGAACCAAATTGGATTGGACTGCAGAAGAGGTGTATGTGTGGAAGGATGAGTGTGGGGTTTTGACAGCAGCTGCTGATTGAGTCAAGTTGGGGATGGAACTGATAGAGATGATACAGATGACAACCTTCCCAAGTGGGTCCTGGATCAGAAAGGAACCTCCAAGTCAGAGAGCATGGAACAGATCTCAGCTGGAGTCACCTGCTGAGCCTTTTTGATATATCATGATCTCTTAGCTGTTGAGGAGATAGTGGGTTCAAAAAGAAGATGAAGAATCTGGAAAAGTGAGGGAAATGATTTATGCATAAGTTTTTATGAATATGGGGGTTTGTTCTATAATTTCATGGTTTATCAAGTATAAACATGGATATTATCTCATGTAATTTTCACAATTGCTCACTATAATGGACAAGTAGTTATAATTAATTCTATTTTGCAGTTTATTCATTCAACTTATTTTGGGAGCCCTTCATGTACAAGACATTAGATATTCAACATACCACAAAAGACAAGACTATATCAATTGTTGAGAAGTAATTGCTACTAAGTATGGTAGATTATTCTTGGGAGAAGTAATACTGGTACCTTCAGGTCTAAGACTATCAGGAGGATCTAACCAGGCCTGGGGAAATATTCCTCGAAGAAGTGACATTAAATTGAGATAAGTAAGTTTGAGCTAGGATGGAAAAACGTTCCAGTTAGAGCCAATTTATAGAAGACCTATAAACAGGAGAGCCAGAAAACCACGCAAGTGAATTTGGATCACTTCAGGAATTGCAATACAGTGATCACAGTAGGTGAAGAACAAGTTAGAAGAAATGAAGCTGCAAAGAGAAGCAGGCACCAAGACTTTGGAAACCATGTTAAGGAAGATGAATGAGAGGTGAAAAGATGACACTGAGTTTTCTGATTTGGGCCAGTTTGTGGCTGGATGGTTGTATGATTTCACTGAGGGAGGAAGCCTGCAAGGAAGAGCAGGTTTTGAGGGAAATAAAACTGATCCACTTCATAGTATGTCATGTTTGAGATGTTGCACATTGCTGTTTAGTGGAGTCAAAGGAGAGGAACACAAACTGAAGATAGCAATGGGGCAGTGGAGCTGCATGGATGTTTCTTGAAGACAAAGAAGTAGGTGAGGTTCCCCACAGAAAGTAGAGAAAAGAGAACTGGGCCCAGGACAGATGTCCAGGAAACTTCCAATATAAACAGAAGAGTAGAGGAAAAGAACCTGTAAAGGAGATTAAGTGGCATATCGTTTTTACTGAGACAATGTTCTTTGGAATCAGACAAGTCTGGACATATGTCTCTGGCCAAGGTATAGACCCACTCTAAACTTTGATCTCTTCACTTGTAATTGGGACAATTATAGCACTCACTTTATAGAGTAACCTCTGGAAAGGTTATCATAATCCTAGCATGTAGGAAGCATTGATTGATGTCAGCTCTTATTTTAATTATTCTAATAATAAGAAGAATGATAAAGAAAAGCAGCAGTAGAGAGGTCAGAAGAATATCAGATGAAGGCAGCATTTTGAAAGCCAAAGAAGGAGTGTTGAGACAAGGAAAAACCTGTCAATACAGACAAATGTGCTGAGAGATCAAAATAAAAAGGCTGAAAAGGGTCTATTGGATTTAGCTATAGGTAGGACATTGATGACTGTTGCAAGATATTTTTCAGTAGCAAGGTTTGAGAGATGAAAGATCTGGAGATAATATTTGTGGGAGAAATGGACACTCAGAAGAGTCCCACAGCCTAGCCAAGTTCTCATAGCTGAGACTCCATTATTAGTGACCCAAACTCAGATTGTCAGACTTCAAATTTGATTTACTTTTTAATCTGTAGGCAACTTAGCAAATAAATATAACTCCATGTCTTCTTCAGAGTTAATTGAAAAGAGGAAAAAATGAAAAAAGAACAAAGATGGGATGGTAGTGGTGGTGGGGAGGCAGGAGTATCCAGCAAGGGACAGAATGTGTTAAGGAGAGTAATTAGGCAGACCCTTTCCCAAGAAGGAGAGGAAATTAGATATAAAAGCAACAAATACTTACTGAAAGCCTATCACGTGTCAAGCATATGTGGCTATAGATGAAACAGACAAAAGGCATGACTCCTCTTTCCAGGAACAAGATAGAAACATGAGAAAGGAAAACTTGCATCAACAGAAGATTTGCCAAGTAGGAATATGTAATTTATTATTAAATGAATGATAGTGCACAGTGACTGGACAAACTTCTTCAGATCTTGCCATGGAAGGTTCACACCTTTTCACAGAGATGAATCGGCTCCTTAGCAGGCTGAGATCCAGAAAGATCCCTGGCAGTTAAGTACTGATGAGAGGCAGGGCTGGAAAGAGGAGTGGAGGGAAACAAGTCTTTGTGAAGTAGGGCCCAGAACTCAATTATAATGAGTACTGTTTTCTACTTGGCTCAAGGTGTGCATATGTGCGTGTGTGTGTGTGTGTGTGTGTGTGTGTGTTAGTGAGGCCAAAAGACTGCAAAAGACACAGAGAAACATACTTACAGATACATAGACACAAGCATAGAGAAGGGCAAGCAAGAAGAAAGAATGTCCAGCTTGTTGCTGCTGAATGGATAAACAACCAGTTGGAGGAAACTTAATCCAAAGTGTGTATGAGAGGTTGAGCCACATATTGGGAAATTTTTGAATCAGACTCAATATGGATTCTTCTTGCCTACATATATTTAGAAAAGTTTACTTAACTTTTCTTTTTTTTATTACCAGACAGAGATAGCAATACTTACCTTACCAGGCTGTGGTGGGATCTGAGAATTGAATGGAAAAATATGAAATACTATGTGTATCAAATACTCAGTGTAAAGTCTGATCCAAAGTCAATACTTAATAAATATCATCTGACAATAACAGTTCAAGGTGATTACAGATTGTCAACTTTTGCTAAAGAAGTCTGAGATCCTCTATAAATATTAGAATACAAAACCTCACAAGACACTAAAAACGTGGAAAACAAATGTCATCATTCCTATTTTATGCATGGCAAACCTTGGCACTGAGAATCAGGTTTTGCCAGAGGAATAAGCAAAGCTGTAGGAAGATAGGGAAGAAAAGGGAGGAAGTAAAGCCTCTATCAAGTTTCTCAAACACGGCCTGCCAGCTTTCCCCACCCGCTCTCCGGCCACCCTCCGGCCGCTGGAAGATCAGGTTACATTTGCTTTCCCTCGCTTGAGCTCCAGCCCAGACTGGGCTTGGCTGGTTGGCGGGTTAGCAAGGATGCAGTGTAACCCTGGGCACTCGTTTCTCAACAGATCAGGCAGTGCTAACAAGGGTGAGGTCTGATCGCACCAGCATTGGCTTCTTCAGAGGATGGTCAAGAATTAGACTCTCTTTGGCAGACTTTTCCTAGCCACTCTGTGTCAGCTTGATAATAGTCTGTCCCAGTAGAATTTTCTCCCCCAGGACATTCCTCTGAGTTGCTTTACCTTTTCAAAACACACATGAGCAGAGCCCAGAACCTCAAGCAGCCTTCTCGTCTCAGTAGCTGGCTATGTTTCTGTTATTCTGATTTGCTGCTGTGAGTCCCCTGCATGAATGTGCTCACTTGTTAAAATGGCCCATTTATGCAAGTCTTCTCTGTAATTTACTTGAATTACTCAGCACCTGAGAAACAGAGGAAAACCAGTGTGTTGTGTAAATGATTTCCAGGGCTTTGGTTGCTAGGTGGCTGGGCAGATGAGACCCAGGCCCTGAGGAGTCTCTGGTGTCTGAAAGGAGTCACTGCCACCTCCTGCAGGCTGTTTCCATGCACATACATAAAGGGACACACCACAAGTTGGAAAAAAGCTCCTGGAGAAATACACTACCATTGGAGTTGAATAGAGATTGAATGCCCCTGTGCATAGTTGTGCTTCAGAAAGGCTGGCAAGCAAAAGAGGCCTAGAAGGATGTTGGGCGCATAGTAAGTGCTCAGCAAATGGTGATACAGTGTGAAAAACTAGAGGTCCGCAACCACTAGAATGCTTATGGTGTTAGGCTCTTAGAGCTGGTGATTCATTCCAAGTCACTTCTGGCCCTTAAGTCCCAAGTTTAGTAAAATAAGAATCTATTTACATGAAAAAGCTCTGCAAAGCAGGAAGCAGATCCCTTGCCTCCTTTGGATCTCTACACCTAGTTTCCTAGCAGGAAATTCTTCCCTACTCTGTCTAAGTGAGCTCTTTTCCTCTGGATCTGCCCTCAAATGAGCTGGAGGGCTATAGTTGGTGAGGTCTTTTAAAAACTTCTTTATGCCCGTATTACATGTTCATATCCCTCAACCTTCTCTTTTCCATTAATGCTGGTCTCAGTCCCTTTAGCATTTGTCACAGATCTTATCAGTCATTTCCAGTACCTTTCACCACTGCCACAACTTTTATCAGGGAATGATCAGTCTGGATATGATGAAAAGATACCGATATTGGTGCTGCTAGTATCCCTACCTGTCTGTTTCACGAGTCCCAACTCAGGACTAACATTGGCTAAAGTGATAATGCTCTTACCGTGCATAGGGTTTTATGTGTATTATCTCAGCTTACCTTCAGCATTCCTATGAAGAAGGTACTAATATTATCCCCCAGTGATAAGAAAAGAAAATGAGACACAGAGAAATTGAGTGACTTGTCCAAAGTCACAGTCAAGGGTAGCAGAGTCTGGATTTGAAGTAGAGTGATGCCAGAACTCACACTCCTGACAACTCTGCCACGAAACACTTGACCTCAGTGTTTGTATGATATTATTTCTCCTTAGCAATCCCACTGGAAATTAATCACAGACTATACCAGCGATGGTGAACCTTTTAGAGACGAGTGCCCAAGCAGCAACCTCAAACCTACTTATTTATTGCAAAGTGCCAACACTGCAATTAAACCTTAATGCTGAAGTTTTAGTTTAGGAAGAACAGCTCCTACATTAACATCTTTTGTCTTAAAAGATAAACAAATACCATGCATGCCACAGGTTAGTCACTACTGAACTATATGCTTGAATTATTATCATTATTATTTCTTTGCTGGTACTGGGGATTGAACCCATGGCCTTTACACTGAGTTACATCCCTACTCCTTTTTCATTTTGAGACAGGGTATCACTAAATTGCTAAATTGCTGGACTGAGCGCAAGCTTGTGATCTTCCTGCCTCAGATTCCCAGAGTGCTGAGATTACAGTTGTATACCATCCACCCTGACTCACTGTTTTCTGCTATATAGGATGGCAGCAGTCTTGTTCCATCTCTGAGTGAAGATTTTATTTTTCTTCCACTAGTTTTTCATTCATGCATTTATTTTATTGAACAAATGTTTCCTGATTGCCTACTAGGCTCTGGTTCTTTAGCACTAACTCTGTAGAGTTTCGGTAGTATGTTTTAAAGTATTGGTTCCTTTAGTCTACTTTCTACCTTTTCTCATTTCTTGCCCTTACCTTATTCCCACAGAATATAAAGAACATGAAGAAAGGCTTTCAAAGTTTAGAATAGAAAGCATCTCAGAAGTTATCTACCAGTCCACTGACTCTACCCACGAAGACTCAGATCCACAGAGTTAAGTGTGACAGAGTCTTGCTCTATTTAATAATTGTTCTCTTCAGAACCAGGGACATAATAGGAAGTAAGTAATAGCCACCTGTACCAATCTGTAACTCAGCTTTTTAGTCTGAAAAATGGGACGAGTACAAGTATTTGTTTCTCAGGGTGTAGTGAGGAGAGAATTAACACATAAAGAGTTTAGATTAGTGCCTGAATTAATAAATGTCAGTCATTATTATTTTAAATTCAACGTCAGTGTACTCAATCATAGGTCAATACTTTTAAGTAGTTGTTGTATTTATAGCTTTTTGGTACTGGGGATTGATCCCAGGGTCTTCACTAAAAAGACTAGAACTACATCTCTAGTCTTTTTAAAATTTTTTATTCTGATGGATGCGACTTGAGACCATACTCACAAGTGAAATAAACCAACCTCACATGTGTAAACACCGCATCATCTCCCTAGTGTAAGAAACTGAAAGACTCAATAAGATACAAAATTCCCGATAAATATGGAGCCAAGGTTCTGAAGTCCAATGGTGCTTTTATTTTTTGATTTGATTGGTTTAAGTCCCTTTCCTACTATTTGATTGCAATATGTGAGAAGATAGGAACAGCTCTTTTGAAAAACAGGGGACATTACGGTAGCCATTGTTGGTTTCTTGTTGTCTGACTTGACGGCCTGTAATGCTTTCACTCTTTTGTTTTATCTGGTTTTATATTACTTTGTTTTGTTTGAGTTTATTGTCTGTAAATGTATGAACAACCATTTCAAAAAAGGCAAGAGACACTAGGGTAACCACTGTTAATCTCCTGTTGTTATGTTTTGAAAACCTGTATTGCTTGCAGTGCTCTGTTCTGAAATGCTATATTGTGTTTGACTCTATTCTGTTTTGTTTTGCTCTGTTTTCTTTAAAATTAAAAAAAAATTTTTATTTTGAGACAGTTTTGCTAAAGTCTCAAGTTGCCCAGGTTAGGTTAGAACTTGTGATACTCAGTCTCCCTGAGTGCTGGGATTATAGGCATGCACCACCATGACCGCTGAGACTTTAAAATAAGCCAGTATGTCTAAATATTTGCTAGAGCTAGATTTTTCTTCTTCCTAAATAAGACTTTAAAAGTGAACTTCTTCAATTGATTTTTATGTTGCTGTTTATGAGCTAACATTAGATATTACATATAGTTTAAAAACACTGTGAAGTTTTCTCACCTCTTCTTCCCCACTTGCTGGGAACTGGGGAGTCAACAGGGTTGGGTCTTGTGTTTTCTTAGGCTTCCAAAATACTCTAAACATGGGTCGTAGCTACTCTCCAGTCTCACCTCTACCACACTGTAGAAAGGTTGAGTGTTTAGCCTAATCCTATTCATCTTTTTATTTTCTTTTTTCTTTTTCTTTTTGGTACTGGGCATCAAACTCTGGGCCTTATGCTTGCCAGGTAGGCACTGTGCTGCTGAGGAATATCCCCAGCTTCCTATTCATCTTTTTATCTTCAACTCTAAGCACTTTGTAGCTGGCATACAGTGGGTATTCCAAATGTTTACTTTTGAATGAATGGATGTGGCATTTGCACATTTGTGTCCTCTCTCCTCCCTGCCCATTCATCATCACTCCCAACTTCTTTCTTTCTATTATGAGTGTATGTGTATCCTTAATTTTTATCTCTAATAAGCCACTGAGCTTACAACAAAAATATAAATTGTCAAGTGCAGCCAGAATTATGGTTTACATACAGACTATAGAAAGCAATATGTATGTAAACATTAGTTAGAAGTGTCCCGTACCACAGAATACAGAAAGTAGTCTTACTGTAGAAAGATAATGCCAGCTGCTTAGTTCTAAATCTAGAGAAACAGGACAAAGTGTGGTGCCTGGGTGCATCAGTTTTGTTGGCAGAGGCACCTGGACTTGAGTGATCTCTAAGTTTCTGCTTTACCACCAGTAAAATAAGACTTTATAACTAGTGCCTTTCTCCTGAGCTCTTGCAAGGACGAAGGGAGATCATTTCCTTTCAGTGCCTGGAGTTCTAAGAAGCCATAGTTAAGTATTAGCTCTAAAGGGGGAGCTGTGGAGAGTCAGCGCATACAATTATGTCACCTGTAAATAATTACTTTTATTTTTTCTTTTCCAATTATAATATCTTTCATTTTTCTTATATCATGGCATGATGTTTATGGGCCAGTGCAATGTTGAATAGAAATGATAACATTCAGTATGTCTCCAATTTATATGATGGAATTTATGTTTAATTTGTTTATGGGTACCTATTATCAGAAGAGGGACATTCTTGTGTATTTTTAGTTTTTAATCATAGAAAAGAGTAGCATCTGTTACATTCACGTCATCCTTTGATTGAAATAATTGTACTAGTTTTCTCCAGGCACGTGGGCTGGTTCCTTCAGAACATCGCACACCTTTTATTCTAGATCTGTAATTCCATAGTGTTGAGTCTCTTGAGGTACCTGAGGTTGGGGAAGAAGGACCCCATTCCTCAAAACAGTGCTGGGATCTGGAGATATCTCTCCTTGTCTACAGGGATGTGTTTACATTCTGTTTATCAGCCCTGTCTAAAAGCCATTTCTCTTGAGGCTTGAACCTGAACTGATGAAGGCCAGAAGCAGACAGTGGACCTGAGGTGACTCTCCTCTCTTTCCAAACACACACACACCACACACCACACATACACACCACACATACACACCACACATACACACCACACACACACACACACACACACACACACACACACACACACACACAATGTAGCCACCTGTAGGGAATCTGCCAGAAACAGCCAGGCATAGCTCTCCACATAACAAGCAATAGCTGTCATTTTCATCATGCTCGCCATCATCATGATAGGTTAATAGGGCACTTGTGCATTACAGACAAATGTAAGCCATAAATATAAGAATAATAATTTAAAGGAAATAAGTCCATTCCTTTAAACTCTACTCTTCACTCTCCTGAGTGTTACTGAAATTCTACAACCAACAAAGCAGCAGACAGACACCTGCTTGAATATGGTTACCAGAAAAACTCCCTGCATTTGTCGTGTGATTGGCCGAGCATCTCCTGAGGGCCAAGAGCTTTTTAAGCAGCTGGTGCAAATGGATGCCTTTCTGAAATGAATCAGCTGATGAATGTCACAGGCATCAGGCTCCATTCCAGGGTTGGACCAGGCTGTGCTCAAACTGCATGTTTCCCGCACAGCCTCCAGCATCCATGACTAACAAGACGAATGGTCCAGTAAGGGTGGGGTGGAAAGGAGGTGGGAGAACCAGTTAGAAGTAGCTTCTGTATGCTCAGCCCATGGGGATGGGTACTTTTCTCCCTTTTGCATCCTTGGATCTGTGGGCAGTGCCTGCCATGCACAATTTCTGGATGTTTATTGAGAGAAGCATCAGTTTAAGGGGAAGGGCAATGGGATTTATGTATGTGGCGCCAAGTCTTGGACAGAGAGACCCAACCATGGCTCAGGTGCTTATTAACTTATGTGAACTTAGAAAGTTATTGTCAACTCTGGGTTTCAGTTTCCACAGCTGTGTAAGGAGACAATAAGGGCTCCATCACATGGGCATTAAATGACACAGAAAGTATGTTTTATATTACCAGAACACACTGAGTGTGTTCTGAGAGGTAAATGACAGGTAGATATTACCATTATTATTAGTTATTAATCAAGGAATCAAGAGTAGCTGAATCAAGCTATCACAGACCAAAATCCTGTTATTGGAGATTTATTTCTTTGAATTCTTCTCTTGGTATGTCCTTTTAAAAAATGGGTATGGATTTTTCATACATCAAGGTATTTGTAATGGATATTAGTGATGCATCTAATGTTTTTCTTTTGGACCTAACAGAAATGACAGAGTATAAGACTTATTATTGCTTTCATTGTAATTTTTGTCCAACATTGGACCCATACTCAGTGACCACTGAATCGAGCCTAGTAGCTGTGAGTTGCACAGTTTGCATTGAGAATGGAATCTACACCTGCTGATGCTTTACTGTCCTGGCTGAGAGGGACCTGACAGAAGGTTGGGGTGAGATGCATTCCAACCAAGTCACGCTCTGGACTTCTATCTCTTCACTTGCCAAATGAAAGGGTTGCCTTTTATTGGTTATTTCCATGTGGTGAATAGGTGTACTTCTCTGTGACAAATATCAGAAGTGAGGAAAAAGAGAGTTAGAAGAGCAGACAGGGAACAACTGAGGCCAAAGTCACTGAAAAAGGAAGGGCAGGGATGAGTAAATTTGTCTATGAAGAGTAAATCCTACTTCTCAAAGGACCAGCACATGGAATACTACACTAAGTATCTCTGAGGCCACTTTGAGAATGTGACAGGACAGCCTACTCCAGGGTAGGAAAAACTGTATATGTAACTCGAAGAAGCAGATGTTTATATGAGGCTGAACAGCCAATCTGAGAGGGAATTAGATTTCACTGAGTTTGACCTACTGTGTAGCCATGTAGCCATGGGCTACACAGTTTTTCTGTGAACACAGGATGCCCTTCCAGCACCTTCTGACCTTTAATTAATGGCCAGCAGATCAGCTGACATGCTAATACTAACCGCTCAAAGAGTTCGTGCACTAAACTATATTCTTCTTAGGAGTTGGTCATATCGTATATCCCAAGGCCAATTGTTGATGCCAACAAGTGATCTGTTAAGTATCTACATACTTATTCTGGCCACAGAGTTCGATGGCCTAGAAAATTCTTAATGGGAACCTCTAAATAAATAAGCAGTGGATCAACATGGCCCAGTTTTAGGAACACTGACAGACATCAGCTCAACGGTGGACACAATTATGGCGGGTAGATCCACCTACGATGCTCCCCAGTTTACTCCGTTGGCTCACGCCTCTCACCTTGATGCAGTTATGGTGTTCTCTGCACCTCTTCTCTGCATGTTGCTCTGTGACATGAGAGCAGGAGTCTTGGATCAGAAAATCTAATTCCTGTGCCCATTCTGCTGCTTACCTGTTGTGTGACTTTGGGCAACCACAGACACTCTCTGAGTCTTGTCAGTGAAAAGGACAGTAACAATACCCTCTCAGACTGGTTGTGAAGGCCAGTTAAGGTAACCTGCTGGAAGAAAACACGAAATTGCAAACTTTAGTGCTCCATGGGACTGTAAGCTCCTTTAGGCCTGGTTTGGTTTTTGCTGTATATATTTAATGCAGTCCTTTGCAACCACATGAGAATCACCCAGAGAGCTTTTAAAAAACACAAAAGCCTGGGCTCCACTCCCAGATATACTTATTTAATTGGTTGTGGGTGGAGCTGTGGCATTGGTATTTGTAAAAGTTCCCAGGTGATTCTAGTGTACCGTGGGGGTCGAGAACTACATTTGGCTCATTGCTGGAGGCTCAGTTCTGTTGGATGAATAAATGATTCTAATTATTATTTCCTCTTCTCTAGCCCTTGGAGGAGCGTGCTTTGTACCAGATGGAAGGATGTTTCCCGTGTCAGGTTACACTCAGGTGCCTGGCTATTTCAGGAGCTGCTTTGGAACAGCATCTGGACATTCTTGCTTGGAAGATGCACAAGGACTAATCCAGCTCATCTGCTGGTGGGCAGCACCTGGGAGGTCCAGGGAGGCAGCCCTGCAGTTGCTGTGCCTGGCCACTAGTATCTTTAAGTGGCAGTCTGCCAGGTGGGAAAGGGGAGGCGAAAGGGAGCTGGGATTCCCTGTCTCCTTCCTTCTCCTGCCAATTAGGTCAGGTCAACCTTTGACTGTGTTAGATTCTTTAGGACGTTCCTGGAGCCTTTCTTGTTGTTGACCTCATGGAGATACTTCAGGCAGGGTTATTTTTTTTAATTGCTTTTCTTTCTTTCTTTCTTTCTTTTTTTTTCTTTTTTTTACTGGAACAACTCAACGTGAAGTTAATTTCCAGGGTGAGCCGGTAGTGCGGCACACTGGTGTTCTAACTGCAGTGTTGCCCTTTTCACTGTAGCTTTCAACTTTGCTTCCTTTCAGGAAGAAATGTTCTATAGAACTCAGCCCTAAGTATGTATGTGTATGTTTGTGCATTTTTTAGAACTGGGGATTGATCCCAGGACCTTTCACACGGAGCTACATCCTCAGTCCTTTTTTATTTTGAAGACAGGGTCTTGCTCAGTCCCTAAGTTGCCGTCCTGCCTCAGCTCATAGAGCCCTGGGTGTGCACAGCCTGCCCAGCTCTGTGTATGTCTCATCTGCCAATCTCAGTGTTTCCATAAATCATGTGGATGTGCCACGGTTTCTTTTCTCTTACAGCTGCCCTCTGGTATCCCCTGGGTGGAGAGCAGCCTCCCTCTCCCAGGACTCTCCAGGGCTGTTTTACGAGGTGAAGGCCTCATGGAAGATCAAAGCAGTGGGCACTGAGAAAATGCAGCAGTGCAAATAGGCTTCGGATAAGTTTTTTAACTCCTCAGTTTCCTCGTCTCTGAAATCTTGCTCATTCACGACGCCTGATTCGCAGTACCGCTGTGGAAGTAAAATAAGATAAATCATGGCAATATTTGGCATGGAATGGTGGTTGTTGATGTGGGAAGGATTCCTGTATCCACATACGATGCCTAACACCTTTCTTTGCCTTTAGTGGCAATCAACAAATGTCCACTGACCTGTGGTAGATGAAGAGAGAGGCTGGAAATGGCCAGAAGGTCGGTTTATTTCCCTTCTCTCCGGTCAAAAATATACCTACCTCCTATGGTTTTGGTTGTGTTTTCAAAGCGGTGTGTAATGCCCTTCACGAATAATACTTCAACATGCGGAAAGCGTCATAACCAGATAGGATTGCTGGTGCTTGTTCCCGAAAGCGGCTTCATGAAATTGAGCTATGTCAGAGAGGATCCAGGGCCTCAACAGGAAGATAGGAAGACGGCCCTCAACTCTGTGGCTTAACCACTGCACACAATTTATGGCATGGCAGAAGCACTCATCCCCCACCAAACGGAGGAGGGTACAGAGGTTCAGAGAATTTCGGAAACTTTCTTTTTTTGGTGGCACTGGGGATTGAACTCATGACCTCGCGCTTGCCAGGCAGGCACTTAGGCCACTGAGCTAGATCCCCAGCCCTTGTCTTTTTGAGAGCGGGTCTCTCTATGCCATTCAGGTTGGCTTTGAGCTCATTTTGTAGCCCAGGCTGGTCTCGAACTTGCAAGGATCCTCCTGTCTCAGCCTCCCAAGTGCTGGGATTACAGGCGTGAGCCACCACGCCCGGCG
>RJWT010033428.1:0-13901 GCA_004365215.1 Cuniculus paca
GCAATGCCAGAAGAGAATGTTGCCTAGATCATAGGGGATGAAAAGTGACAAGACAGGAAGACTGTGAATTGTCATTCTATGCCACTCCAGTCCTGAAGCATTAAAGAGAAAATCAAAACCATGGATGGAAAAGGTCAAATTCCTTAAACAATAAAATGTGTCTGTTTTGCAGAATAATTCTGTCTTGCAGAATGCTACCAGCATACTAGAACACATAATGTAGTTCTGGAATAGAAATTACATTTTTCTTTGATAAAATTTTAAACAAAAGGCTGCTAGCATGTACTCCAGAGAACAAAACAACTAAAACTTAAGCCCATCTTCCACTGAACTAAGCCACTAAAACTAAACCCTTTATTATTGTTCTTTTGGTTTAGAAATTCTATCAGAAAAAAAAATTTATTCAAAATTATGTGTTTTTAAAAAAAAGTTGTGAATTAACTTTACTATACTCCCATCTCATCTAATTTCACATAGAAAAACAATACTTACTTTTTTTTTGTTTTTAAATCTTTTTTGAGACAGAGTCTCACTACACGGTTCAGGCTGACCTTGAGCTCACTTTGTAGCCCAGGCTGGTCTCAAACTTACAAGGATCCTCCTGCCTCTGCCTTCCGAGTGCTGGAATTATAGGCATGCACCACCCTCACCCAGCTAATATGTACTTATTTAATTAATAGTTTGAAATCATGATGTAATTCATCTTCAAGAAAACTAATAAAGGATAATGCAATGTAAGGATCTAGTACCATGTCTTCTGTAGTCAAATTCTCATCAAGAAATTCAGTCCAGACTGAGAGTTACTTAGCCAAACAACAGATGAACAGTGATGCTGCTGAGAGATTCTGACAACACCCAACAGGAACCATCTATTAACAGATTCCCTGATGAACAGCTTCTTTCCAGGAATCATTATGCAGCAGAAAATCAGTTTCTGGGTACAAACTTATTTCCTTTTTGCTTGACTTACAGTGCTCTTCACATTACCACTGCATTCCTTCACCTCAACAGCTTTTTCAGACAGTACCAAACAAAAGACAGAGGCTCAATTTTAAAACATCAACAAGAAAAAGTACATTTCAGGCATTCTTATCAACTACATGCTCTAGTTACTATTTTCCTTTCCCAAACTATAGTGAAGTGTAAGTACACAAGAACCATAAAAAGCAAAAGTAAGATTGTTTACTAAATTACATATAAATCGGGCATGGTGGCACATGCCTGTAATCCCAGCACTTGGGAGGCTGAGGCAAGGGGATCACTGTGAGTTCAAGGCCAGCCTGCACTACATAGTAAGACTCTGTCTCTATAAATAAATATATATATATTAGGTATGCACGTGTGATCCAACTGGGTCTAAACAATTTCTACAAATTTGGTAAACATCTCGAGCTAGGTATGGAGAATGGCAAGAAGATGAAAAAGTTTCTTCACACTGGAGGTAACTCACTGGTATTTGCCTAGGATGCAGGAAGCCCTGGGTTTAATTCCCAATAGCCTCCCACAAAACAAAAATGATTTTTTCGGTCTTAAATTTAAATAGCTTCTTTTTGTCTTTTTACCTGTTCAATACTAGGTTTTTCAAATGGGGGCTTCTTCTCCAAAGAGCCTTCAACCACAGGTTTTCCTCTTTGTAAAATAGATTTTCTCAAGAGCTGCAAAGAAATCAAGGGGGGGGGATCACACACACTTTAAGGAAAGTTATCATACTCTACTTACCTTCACTATATATAAACAAATCTCCCCCACACCCACTATATAGTCCAGGATGGCCTTGAACTCTGGATCCTCCAGCCTTAGCCCTCTTGACTGCTGGGATTACAGGCCTGCACTACCACGCCCAGCTATATGTAAACAAATACTTAAACGGGCAGCTTAACATGGTGATACACGCCTGTAATTCCAGCATTAATGAGACTGAGGTAGGAGGATCACACGTACAAAGCCAGTCTGGGCTCTACATTGCAAGACACTGTCTCAAAAACAAAATCAAAAAGGCAAACTATCAGGCAATACAAATGTGCCTTCATACCCATAACCAGAGCCATGAGAAACTAGATGCCTTTCATGTTCCCAGCCATCTAGACCACCCAGGTGACCACCAGACAGACGCCCCACCAGACATGGTGCCCCACTCACTTCCCCTTCTCTCCCCATGCCAGCTTCCCACAGACTCAGAGGCCTCCGTGCTGTATATACGCCCACTCAGACCACTGCAGGTGTGCAGAAGCTCTGAAGGGGATTATTTAATCCCCTCACCAGCCAAGATCATCCAAGCTGCACAAGCAAGGCCACAAGAGGCAACGTCTGGAGTTGCCGGTTTCTGAGGCCAGTTCCAGAGGGGGTGTGGGCACCATGTCCAGCCGCGAAGGTGGCAAGAAGAAGCCCCTAAAGCAGCACAAGAAACAGGCCAAGGAAGACAAACAGAAGCAAAAAGAGGAGCAGAAGAAACTTGGGGAGCTAAAAATGAAGGCCAGGGCCAGGGATTTAGCTCAGCGGCTTAAGAACCTGCCTGGCAAGCACAAGGCTGTAAGTTTGATCCCTGGTACCCTCCCCCTGCCCCAAAAAAAACACACAAATAAAAATGAAGGCTGTGGGAAAGGGCCCCCTGGCCACAGGTGGAACTAGGAAATCTGGCAAAAAATAAACTGTTTCTTGTGCCTAAGATAATGGTGACCCTGGATTCAATTCCTATTCAGTTATCTGAATTCCCTGCCATAATATCTTTTGACGCCTGTAACTAGAATAAAGTGTGTTCTTGGAATCTGTTGTACATTTAAGAATAAAATTTTGTGAAAAAGAAAAGAAAAAAAAAAAAAAAAAGCAACATCTGTAGCAACTATGTGCCCAATGCATGATCTTGGGCCTGCTCCTTGGGAAGGAATCTCTGAGGCTCTCCGTTGGCAACTCTTACTGTTGTGGTCTTTCTTTGTTTCCCATGTGTAGAACACAGGCCAAGTGTTCTGGCATCTCAATGCCCACAAAAACAAAAACAGTCCTCATGATTCCTGCCACTGAAATTTAGAACCATAAAGAGCAAATAGGAAAACACAGAAACACTTACCATGAACTAACTTGAAAATAAATTTGATATTGAAATTACTTATCTTCAACTTTTACTTCAATCATCTATAAATTTTATACATGGGCCAGTTATGAGGTGGCCATGCAGTTATTTAAGTTATAGCTTGACTTCCTTTCTCCACTTACTGCCTTTTCAATTGAAACTGAAAATGGCAACCATTCTCTCAGGAATTCATGGAAATTACTGAACTCCCAAGATTGTGTATCTCCACAAAGCTGTATCTTTTGAGGACGGAGCATGTATTAATCCTTTCAACATATTATGCCCATCTTTACAATAATAAATTCACAACAAAAATAAGCAATGTATGTACTTTGTAATGATATATATTAAAAAACCATAAAATTTAAGTATAAATAATTCTGGTTGGTGGTGGCACACAACTGTAATCTTAGCACTTGAGAGGCAGAGATAGGAGGATCGTTGCAGGTTCAAGACCAGCCTGGGCTACAAAGTGAGCTCAAGGGCAGCCTAAACATAGTGAGACCCCATTTCAAAAAGACCAAAAAATTAATTAATTAATCAATTAAATAAAATAATTCTGGTTAGTTGCCAGGGACGTAGCTCAGTGGCACAGCACTTGCCTGGCAAGCACGAGGTTCTGATACTAAATAAATAAATAATTCTGGTTGCCTTCTTCTTTTCCAAGTTAAAATAAGACCACTTGTGAAGTTGGCCCATTAGGGTTTTCAGTTTGGAGGTAAAATGATGTAAACTGGGAAGTTCAGCTTCTTTACCTACAAAATGGACTTGGGGGGCAGGCAAGCATATAAAAACTTTCATTTGGCCAGGGGATGTAGCTCAGTGACAGAGTACTTGCCTAACAGGTACAAGCCCCTGGGTTCCAGCCCCCAGCATCACACACACAAAGAAAAGAGCCACTAAGACAGGTATGGTAGTGCACACCTGTAATCCCAGCACTCAGGAGGCTGAGGCAGGAGGATCGCCATGAGTCTGAGGTGAGCCTGGGCTACATGAGTGAGATCAAGGCCAGCCTGTTCTACATAGTGAGACCTTGCTCCAAAAAAAAAAAAAAAAATTATTAATCGCAGTAAACGTTTCCATCCTCACTTCTGCCAGACACTCTATAGTTGTCTTATTTTGTTTTTTTGAGATAGGGTTTCACTACGTTGTTCTGTGTAGCCATCAACTCCCAGACTGAAGTGATCCTCCTGCCTCAGCCTTCTGCGTCACTGAGATTCCAGGTATACACCATCATACCCAACTTTCTAGCAGCCTTTTGTGATAGGTGCTACAACGATCTGTAATTTACAGATTAGAAAACCAAAGCAGCATGATGTTCAAAGTCACATTTGGTACTTGACAGAGCCCCAGCGAGAGTAGCAGGTACTAAGACATACTTCAGCATTAGGAAGGAGCTTTCCACTGAGTTTGTTTTCAGCACCCAAGACTAAAGTGTTTTGAAATGCCACCAAAATATATAAGACGCTTTAACTAGATTACTGAAAAATGATACTCAGGAACTACCTTTCAAAAGTGAAGAAATAAGCAATGTGTAACTCCTTTACCCAAGAAATGACTGGGAACAGGGTGGAGTGCTGAATACTGTCAATTGTGTCTCCACAGGCAGATATATTTGCACTGTTATTTACAGGAAGGAGGTAAGAAACAGGGAGAAAACGAACTTGAAAGCCAAGAGAAAAAAAATCAAACAGCAAAGCCATGCTTTGTGGCTGTCTGGGAGGATATAAAGCAAAAGAGGCTGACAGCACGGAAACCTTGACACCACCTTCACGTCCAGCAGGGCGCCGGGCAGCTGCCGGGAGCACCGTTCCAAGACAAATAATAGCTGCAGTCACACAGACCTTGTTTTCCTTCGGCTAAGGGCTCTTTCCAAAGAAGCTCTGAATAGGAAGAACCTGCCAGGTTCAATCTGGACGGCTCAGGCCTCAGCCATGTCAACAAACGTCACCTGGAGTGCTCTCAGCCTGCCCACAGCTATGGCAACTAGGCAGTGTGTTTGCGTGGTCACTCATTCACTCATTCACTCAATCATTCATTCACTTTCTCTCTCCCTTTCCTTGTCCTCTCCATCTTTTTTTAAAATTAATATGTCGGCCAGGGATTTAGCTCAGTGGCACAAGTGCCTGCCTGCCAAGTGTAAGGTCATGAGTTCGATCCCCAGTACCAAAAAAAAATTTTTTAACAAAATAAAATTGCTATCTCAGTAACATCCCAACTCTTAAAAAACATATAATTCTCCCTCCTACTCCTGTCTCCTACCCAATCAAATACTCCTATTAGTACAATTTAAGGAAAAAAGTTAAGTCAAATACAGAAGAATCTAAGATGCTAGAAGGAAAAAGAAAAAAAATATGAGGGTAAAATTTAAGGAATATTACATAAAGTGATAAGATTTTCAAAGTTTTAAAAGCTAAAGATCAGCCAGGGATATAGCTCAGTGGTATAAGCGCCTGTCTGGCAAGCACAAGGTCCTGAGTTCAATTCCCGGTACAAAAAAATAAACAAATAAAAGCTAAAGATCTATTAAAGTAAAAGCATATTAATTTTAAGAAGTTAATAACATTCGGGCATGGTGCATGCCTGTAATCCCAGCACTCGGGAGGCTGAGGCAGGATGATTGCCATGAGTTCAAGGCCATAAAATGAAGGAGGAAAAATTATAGATGAGTAAGTTCAGACAAAGAAAACAGCTATACAGGACCAAGCATGGCATGGTGATGCATACCTGTAGTCCCAGCCCTCTGGGAGGCTGAGGCAGGAAGATCAAAGTCCAAACCCAGACTAGGTAATTTAGATACTTAGTAAGACCTTGTCTCAATATTTAAAGAGAGACACAGACAAAGAGGAAGAGAAGGGAGGTGGGAGAGAGGAGAAGGAGGGAAGGGGGAGAGATAGAAAGAGGAGAGAGAGGAGAGAGAGGGGAGAGACAGAAACAGAAGGAGAGCAAGAAAGAAAGGGTGGGCAGGAAATGAAGCCCCAAGGCCCTGCATTCAATCCCTAGTGCAAAAAAAAAAAAAAAAAAAAAAAAGCTAAAGGGATTAGGTACAGAATTTGCACTAAGATTCCTAACAACTCAGTAGCTGAATGCTTAATCCTCAGCTCCCAGACAGACAGAGAAGCACACAAACTGACTGACCACAATGTTTACTACAAAAAGAGGCAAATTTTTCTGGCTGTAAATTTTTTTTGTTGTTGCTGCTTTAACTTATTTTATTGGTACATTTTAGAATACATGATGATCACATTCATCATAGGAAGTTTGTACCAGTACATGGTATATCTTGCTTCTTTTCTTTCCCATTCCCTTTCCCTCTATTCAATGCCTCTAAATTTCTAGTATTTTTTTTAACATCCTCATAAAGGCTCCACAATGGTCTAATCTACACTGCCCTCAATAGCAGGTTTGGTGTTTTGTTTGAATTGTCCTCCTGGTGGCCTCCTTTATGAACCTATTTTTGGCAACTTGAAGTTCTTCTATCCTCTCTCACCAGTTTCCTCCCGCAGCTGTTAGTCTCAACCAGGAGCAGAAGCTCACACAGACCTGACGGAGGACCACAAAGAGGCAGCTACAGAGAAGTCCCGGCAGCAGGACACAGACAGCAGTGGGTAAAACATTAAAACAAGTTCGTAAGTCTTAGTTCCTTCCCTGGAAGCACAAGAAGCAGCACTGAGAAGCTGGGCATGGTAGAGCGAACCTAGGATTCCGGCGCTCCAGGAGGCTATGGCAAGGGACTTGTAAGTTTGAGCCTCATTTAAACGACTTAATGACTTAGTAAGACCCCTGTCTTAAAAATAAAAAATAATCACCAGGCATGGTGGCACACAGCAGCAATCCCAAGCACTTGGGAAATTGAGGCAAGAGGATCACTACAAGTTCAAGACCAGCCTGGGGTATGTAGTGAATTCAAAGTCAGCCTGAACTACATAGCAAGATCCTGTCTCAGAAGACCAAAAATAGTAATAACAACAAGAAATAAATAAGTAAATAAATAAATAAATGGCTGAGGATGAGGCTTAGTGCAAAGGCTCTGGGTTCACTTCCCAGTGCTTCGAAAAAAAAGAAAAAAGGAGAGCAATCATAATCAGAGCTACCCCTCCAACTCCCACGCCCATCTCCCCTTTGCCCACTGGCCTCAGCACCCTGGCCTCGGGGCAGTTCCTACATCTAGGTCCCTTCGGCCTTGGAAGGCTCTTCCTGCAGCCCTCAGCATGGAAGGCGCCTTGCTGGCACTCTGGTTTCTGTTCACTCACTGCCTGTCCTCAGAGAGGCCTTCCTCACTAGCACGTCCCCACCCTTGTCATTCCGACTCTACTATCCCCACACTTGTTTCTCTTCGCACCTGCAAATATATTACTTCCTTGGTGACTACCTCTCCTACTGTCACATAAACTCCATGAAGGGAAGGCCTTTGCTTTCTCCACGGATATGTCCCTCCTGCTATATCAATGCCATGCACAGAACAGGCTGCAATAAATATTTCTTGGGTAAATGCAAAGAAATATATAAGCACATGCACTTCAAGATATTCGATTCTGCATACAAGATTGAAGGTGCACAAAGACAGCGATGTATCCAAAGTATCACGGATCCTGTTACAGAAACAGCAACTTGTTACAAACAATCAGATGCTTCACAGGGCAAAACGCACCATAAGCTGACGGCCTTCACACCCATGACCCGGCACGTAGAGATTGAACATGCTTGCACAATGAGGGAAACAAGAAAGGCCTTCTAAAATGTTAAAATCTCACCTTAAATAGATAGAAATAAACTTGTTTGGTATCTGCATCTTCTTCCTTGTGGACACAGGTAAAGAGATATTCCACATCCAACACTATTCCCAGGAGTCTGTTCATCTCTTCCTCTGACACATTCTCCAGGTGGGAAACATGAGCAGCTTAAGATCAGACCAAAGGAACACATGTAAGAAGTCAGGCAGAAGCCACAGACATTTCCCGTGTTAAACAGGAGATTATCGCACGTGAGCTTTCCCTTCAGTACATCAGGTTGCTGAATCCTAGGAGGAAATTTCTGAACCCCTGTGAGATGAATGACTTCACACACAACCCACTTACAATTAGAAGACCAGCATGTGGTTGGGCTTAGCCTCCCATCCAACACTAAAACTGGACCAGGAGCTAATGTATTTGAATAATGTATATTTTAAGAACTGGAGCTTGGAGCGCTGAGTCTGCTCATCACAGAGTCAAGTTCTTAGGTTTCCATATAAGCAAATTCTCCACCACACAAGAGGGTTCTCTGTGGAGCCAGGATTTGTGGGTCTGTGTTTCAGAAGTAAAGAAAAGCTCATTCCAAGTCCTTTCTCTCTTCACAGGGATCTCTAGATAAACCATGCAAAAACCACACAGTAGGCAAGAGCTCCTCAGGGCTGGGGACACTTCTTTCACTTCTGTCCTGCCTGGAGTAGCCACGACACCTGCCAGCACTTTGAGAGTGATTCTTTTGAATACTGCTTTGGGGGTGCTACCTTAAGATGGACACAAAAGTACCTGAGGTGATTTTTAAAGAAACACTAAAATTTTAGAATATTAATAGGCTTTTCCTTACCTTTTCAGAGAAAGGTAGCAAAAACAGCTATTTTTTTTTTTCTCCTGCGACACCGGGGATTGAACTCACGACCTTGCGCTTGCCAGGCAGGCGCTTAGACCGCTGAGCTAGATCCCCAGCCCTAAAAACAGCTACTGAGGAACGATTGCAAGGGGTAGGGCAGGGATTCAACCTACTTTGGAGACCATAATGCTCTTCTCCTCAAAGCACAACGCTCAACCAGAAGCCTGGGACAGATGACTGCTTCTACCCACCCGTGCACGTCTACTTACCACAGCTTCTGGCTTCCAACTACCAGCAGCTCCCTTCACTACCAAAGGGCTCTTCCTGTCACAGTCATTTACTCTGCCAACTATATACCCCTCATGACCAACCCTCAAGCAATGACAAGAAATTAGCGTATGGGCCAGATGAGGCAGCAGGACTGCATGTTTGAACCCAGCCTGGTCAACGTAACAACTTAGCAAGATCCTGTGTCAAAATAAAAACTAAGGGCTGGAGATGTAGTTCAGTGCAGAGGCCCAGGGTCTAATTCCCCATACTGGAAGGAAAAATGAATTACACTTCTAGTAAAATAAAAATCTATAGCCAGGCGCAGTGGCACATTCCTGTAATCCCAGCACTCAGGAGGCTGAGACAAAAGGACTGTCACAAATTTGAGGCCAGCCTGAGTTATGCTGTAATAATTTGATACCAAGCCTAAGATACACAGTGAATTCGAGGGCAGCCTAAACTATATAGCAAGACCTTATCTCAAAAAAACAACAACAAAAAAGGCACACAAATCTACAGCAAATAAATTGCCACAGAACTTATGACACAGATTACTGCTACTTAAAGCTTTGACTAGGGCTGGGGATGTAGCTCAGTGGCCTAAGCACCTGCCTGGCAAGCGTGAGGTTGTGAGTTCAATCCCCGGTGATGCACAAAAAAGGAAAGAAAAAGAAAGAAAGAAGAGACCGAGAGAAAGAAGAGAGAGAGACACAGAGAGAAAGAAGAGAGAAAGAGAGACAGAAAGAAGAGAGACAGAGAGAAAGAAAGAAAAGCTTTGACATATGTCCCCTAATTTAACGCCCCTCATAAAGCTTGTATATATGTATATTACATCAGTGGTAGAAGAGCATATCCCTTTCCCTATACTCTGGCCTACACTAGAATCATTCTTAGTAGTTAATATTTTGGAGATTAATAAAAGCCTCCATTGCTCTAATTTGCATTTACTGGAATGCTCTAGGAGTTGTCTAATTTTCCTATCACTGGCCATCAGTATTTGTTCTCTTGTGTACTACCTGCTTCCTTTGCTGCTTTTTTAGGATGTTGGTCTTTTTTGTTTTTTCAACTACATTACAAGAACTTTAGATATTAACTTTAGTGTGTCATATTCATTACAAATGCTTGTGCATTTTGGGAGGACTATACTTGTTTGATTTGATTTGCTTAAATAGAACATTTTAATTTTTAGAAACTCAAATCTATGGTTGGCTTCCCCCTCCCTACCCCTAACACTATGAGTTTATTCCGCAACCTTTATACTCAGTTACATCCCTAGCTTTTTTTTTAATACCATGTCTTGCTAAGTTGCCCACGCTAGCCTCAAATTCATTTCCCTAGTAGCTAGAATTATAGGTGTGTACCATTGTACCTGGTATCCCCCACCTCCTAAATAAGGTTGTTTATAAATTTAAAACACTACTCCATGAAAATAAAGACTGATGAAGTGCCAGGCATGGTGGCTCACGCCTGTAATCCCAGCACTCGGGAGGCTGAGACAGGCGGATCACTGTGAGTTCGAGACCAGCCTGGGCTACAAAGTGAGCTCAAGGCCAGCCTGAACGGCATAGTGAGACCCTGTCTCAAAAACACCAGGACCGGGAATCTAGCTCAGCAGCCTAAGTGCCTGCCTGGTAAGCACAAGGTCGTGAGTTCAATCCCCGGTGCCGAGGAAAAAAAAAAAAAAAAAAAAAAAGACTGATGAACTGTTCCAGATTAAATAAAATTAAAGAGGAAAAACAAATATATAGGTAATTCTAGACTAGGTGTTTAATGGTGGAGAAAGTATTATGTTATAAAAGGTTAATTGATAAGAGTAGAACTTACGGAGTAAGTTAAATGCAAGTATCACATTAATAATGAATTTACTATAGTTGGTTACTGAATAGAGGTTATATAAAAGGAAATAGATATTAAATATTTAGGGGCAAAATGCACATGAAATTATATATTTAGGACTATAATACATATGAAATTATATATTTAGGAAATTATATATTTAATGTATGCATTAAAATACATACATTAATATATATTAAAATATCTAGAGGCAAAGAACTATTATATATGTAAGTTATTCTCAGATGGTCCAGGGAAAACAATAGACAAATACAATATAACTACATACATGTGCACTTACATAATTATAATACATATGTTTATATCTGTATTTACAGTGAATAAGAACAAATAGCAAAGCAAGTAGGGCATGATGTTCCCTAGGTAAACCTAAGGAAAAAAATATTCTTCATTATTATTCTTGTGACTTCTATGCAAGTTTCAAATTATTTCTGAAAACAGTTTTAGAACTCTTTCTTGCACCTGAATTTGATAATCAAATGTAAAGGATGTTACTTTTACTTCAAATAGTTCTCCAAAGGCCTGTTATAAAGCATCAATATTACAGTGAGGCATCAAGGCACAGGCCTATAATCCCAGCTGCTCAGAAAGAGGCATCAGGAAGATCAAAAGTACAAAGCCAGATGGGGCAACCTAAGGAGACCTGCCTCAAAATAAAATTAAAGCTGGGTGTCAGGGAGCATACCTATAATCCCCATAGTCAGGTGGCTGAGGCAGGAAGATAACAAGTTCAAGGCTCGCCTGAGCTACATTGAGACCTTATCTCAAAAAACATTTTTTTTGTAATTAATTTTAAAAGGCTAAGGAACCAGGCATGGTGATGCATACCTGTAATCCCAGAACTCAGGAGGAGCCTGAGGCAGGAGGATCACTGAGAGTTCAAGGCCAGCCTGAATTACATAGGGAGTCCCTGTCTCAAAAAAAACTAAAAATTAATTAATTAATAAATTTAATTAAATAAGGGTTAAGGATGCAGCTCAATGGTAGAGCCCTTGCCTGGCATGAGGTCCTGATTGAAACTCCAGTACCACCAAAAACAAAAAACAAAACAAATCAACATAATTACCAATATTTGGCTAGTCCTTGATGTGTGGGAAAGACACATTCCTCCTAGGAGGCCACAGTTTCCCACTGTCCGTCACATGTGGAGGGCAAGGCAGAGGGAAGATGGCGAGAAGGAAGTCAGAGGATCGGGCTGCTTTTCAGGGCAGTGCATCCTGGAGCATCTCAGTACCCGATCAGACTTGCAGACACCCGAATGCCACGGGAGGCCAACCCTCTCTGCCTGCTGCAAAAGCCCACAGCAGCTGCTGCACGGCTGGGAGGAGGAAGCACACTGTCACTGGGAAACAGGACCCTTGTGAGCTCTGGCTCCCTTTATTGTTGGCCTGCACGTCTCAAGAGGACAGTGCCAGTCCCCATGTGCCCCGCACAGGACATGGGCAGTGGCTGGACAGAAAGCTAATGTGTCCCTGCTCTTTTGGACCAGAGGCAAAAGACGCATAGAATTGCTAGGATCTGAAAGCTGATCAAATACATTTTTTGCCCTTGGGAATTTGGGGCCAAGGGTGGAAGAGGTAAAATGAATGACTGCAATGAAGCTTCTTGAATGGGCTAATGTGCAAAAGCCCAGTCACTTAAAATCAGTTTTTCTTTTGTAATCACAGATTTAGAATAGAAAAAAAGAACACCCTGAGAGTTAAGAGATTGTTACATGAGTGCAATCAACAGAAATATAATGGGAGCCACATACGTAACATTAGATATCCTAGTAAAAGGGTTGAGGGGTAGCTCAGTGGCAGACCACTTGCTTACCACATATAGGGTTCAGTCTCCAGCACCACCACCACCCTCCCAAAAAAAAGGAAGAGCAAGAAAAATAGACAACATTCACTTTAATGTATTTTATTTGTAATCTAACATATATCAAAGTATTATCATTCTGTCATATATTCTACATAAAAAAAATTTTTTTGGTCTTTTGAGACAGATCTCACTAGATAGCCTGGCTGGTCACACACTCACAGCAATCCTTCTGCCGCAGACTCCCAAGTGCTGGAATTACAAACATGCACCACCAAACCTGCCTTTCCATATAAAAAATTAAATTAAACAGAGCATGTGCACACATTTGTAATACCAGCACTCTAGGAGACTGTGGTAGGAAGAGCACAAGTTCAAACTCAGTCTGGGCAATTTAGTGACACTCTGCCTCAAAAAATTTAAAACGATCTGCGGATGTAGCTCAAAGTAAAGGTCCTGGTTTAATCCCAAGCACTGCAGAAAAGTATTTTACATTCTTTTGCCATTTTAAGTCCTCAAAACTGTTACACTTGAAGCACATTCTATTCAAACTAGCCATGTTTCAAGTGCTCATTAGCCACACATGACCTAATAGCTACTATTCTAGACAGTGTTAGTATAGATTATAAACTATTTATTGGCTAATAAATTCAACCAGACCATTTGTTTAACATCATTGAATTCAGTGACTATCAATGAATATATTCCACTTACATACAAGGACTTAAATATATTCAGAACTGGAGATTAAGTCAGCTCTTTTTAGTGGGGAGGAGGGGAGGTGTTTTATTGAGACAGGGTCTCACTATGTAGCCCAGGCTGGCCTGGAACTCACAGCAATCTTCCTGCCCCAGCCTCCCCAGTGCTGAGATTACAAGCATTTGCCCCCAGGCCCAGCTATAATAAAAACAGCTCTTAATCACAGTTCAGCACAGGTAGCACACGCCTATAATCCCAGCACAAGGAAGGCTGAGGCAGGAAGATTGCCTGAAGTTCAAAGCCAGCCTGGGCTACATAGTGAGTTCAAGGCTAGTATGAGCTACAATAGCAAGAGTGTCAGACGAGACGAGACGAGACGAGACGAGACGAGACGAGACGAGACGAGACGAGACGAGACGAGAAGATCAGACAAAGACAGAAAGAAAATCCCTGCAGTATATTACATGAGATGAAACATTGCGTGTGCTGGATGTAGCAGTACATATCTATAATCTTATCACTTGAGAAGCTGAGGCAGAAGGACTGCTGAGAGTTCAAGGCCAGCCTAGGCTAAATAGCAAGTTCAAACCTAGCCTGAACTACATAGTAAGACCTTGTCTCAAAAAAAAAA
>RJWT010033429.1:0-13927 GCA_004365215.1 Cuniculus paca
TAAGCCATTTTGTCTTCTCTAGTAATTAACATACACTTGAAACTAGAAACTAAATTAAGAAAGATTGTCATATATAATGGAATAACTTTCCAAGATGAGATACAAATATTTCTTAATCTTTTTGCTTAAAATTTATCCCCTGTCTGCACTGCACATTTGGCTGTTTGTTGACTGTTTTTCAGCAGGCTTCTGGTGACAGCGCCTGCTTAGTGTTTTGGAGGAAGCAGGTCTCTATATATTTTCATGTACAGCAAGTGTTTCTCTGGTGACACTCAGCATGCCCTGAGCAAAATGGCAAGCAATTTCCTGGCTTCACCAGTTGGTTTAAGGCTCAGCTTGCTCTCCAGAGGTCTAATCAAGGCAAATTTCAGGGTTCTGTGCTGTTGTCTTTTTCAAAATATTTTTGATAACATATGCTTGCATAATAATAATAATGCAATAATAATTGCATTTATATTGGAAAATTGGTACATATACAAATTGTATCTTGATCATTTTTACTTCCTCCTTCACTTCCTCTCTCTCCACAATATCTACCTCCCTCTTTCTTACCTTTTCTCTTTTATTTTGCTCTTTAATCTATTTGAATTTTTTGTTTCTAATATTAGAGAAATAATGTGATTTTAATCTTTTGTATCTGATTTACTTGACTCAGTATTACGTTCTCCAAATTCATTCATTTTCCTACAAGTTACTCAAATTTATCCTTCTTAATGACTGAGTAAATTCCACTGTGTATATACATCAAATTTTCTGAAATTTCTGGTAACATTTTGAACCCTGAAATTTAATCAAACCTGAAATCATAATTGGCTCTGAACTTTTGGAATAAATCAGGCAATAAACATTTTTTTGAAAAAACTTCTGTTAGATTCCTTTAGACTGAATATATTAATTCATCATTTTAAGTAGGTTCGTTTGTAATATGGCCCTAATCATTTCATTACCCTTTTAAAGAACTTTGAAAAAAATTATGTCACTTTTAGTACCATATTTGTCCATTTGTCCCCCTGACTTTGGTCCCTCTCACTCTCTTATTTGAACCCACATATCTGGTTCTTCTGTTTATATGTTTCATAATATGATAGCCCGAATTCTATTACCTCTATTACTATTCCTAAATTTCTGAAAAGTAATCTCCTTCCCCATTTTCATTAACACATTGAACTATTACTTTCCACCAGACTTTCTCGTTAATAAACAAACTTCCTATTTGAGTTAATCTATTTTCTATTCTGCAAGATTAATGAAATAACTCTTTTAACTTCTCATTTGGTCTAAAAATAACACCACAAGTGATCATATTGAAACAGATAAGTACTATTTTCAACTCCCTGAGAAACTTTGTAGGTGGCATTGGTTTGTATCACATCCTTGCAGCTAAAGAAATCTATTTTTAAAAGAAAAATCTTGGTATAGCATCTGCAATGAAAAATCTCAGGAAGCTCCTCTTCCTTTCCTCTATTTCTACTTAAAAGAATGGAACTAATAAGAAATAATAGAATGTGTAATGGAAATGTATGTCCATTTGAAATTTAAACAACTATAAAAATTAATGACAAAACTCAAAACTTATCAAAAGTAATGAGTCATTGATCTAAAAATAATAAAATCTCAACATACGGTTTCATGTGTTTCTAGCTTTTTTCTTTAACATTTATTTCTAGTTATTCATTCACTCTGTACAATTTTATCACATATTTTTTGTGGGCATTGGGCTAGGAAAAGTAATAACAAAAAAAAATACAGTATTTCCAGTCATTAATTTTACAAGCTAGGAGACAGGACAAATACAGAAGTAATTATGACTTTTTTTTTAAAAATTGTGACTGTAAAGATTAAGAATATATGGGATGCTATGGGGACACACATGACAAGCCTAGCCCAATCTATTGGGATAAAGCACCACTGTCCCATAGAAATATATGTCATATATATAATTTTAAATTTCCTAGTGGGAAGTTTTTAAAGAGTAAAACGTAAATGTATCCTAAAGTTAAGTAGCACTAATTATGTCATTCTATAGCTATACTGAAACAGTCTTTCCAAAACAAGTTTTATTTAGCAAGAAAACAAGAAATTTCCTTGCTTTATCTCTAGGAGTGAAATAAAGTTAAATCACATAAAGGAAAAAGTCTCTCCAGTCACATTCCAAGGGCTCAGCTTCCACGAGTGACTCCAGACTACTTTAGGACAGAGTGATGGGTAGGCTTAATGGTCAGGTTGACTGGATCAAGAGACTCCTAGAGACCTGATATCCTGGCCTGCGTTACTCCTCAGTGACTTGTCCCTAGACTCTCATCACAGGACTGAGCTACTAGGGGCTGGGCCCAGGCAGAGAACACAGGTCTTGCTGGAACTCTTCCCCCATGCTGAGCCCCAGCCAAGAGGAAGTGAGCAGTCACCTCTCTGCCATGATATCCCTGCCTTAGAGCAAGCCAATCATAAACTGAAACCACCGAAAGTAGGAATAAAAATAAACCCTTCCCTTTAAAATTACGAATCTCAGGTATTTGGTCCTGTAATGCAAATCTGAGCAGTACAAGCAAGTATATGGGATTCTTTGAGTTACCTCCTTCAGCCTCTTTCAGAACTTTCCTATTAAGAGGAGCCTGGGAAATTGAAAACTAGATTTTCACATCTCGCCTGATGCCAGCATTCAGAAATGAATTGTGTGGGGAGCAAGAAGTGCAGACGGAAGCGGTCTTGCTGCAGGACCATGGTAGAAGTCCTGTGGCTCCGACCCAGCAGCTTTGGTTGTGCTTCTTGAAAATGAAGCCCTTTGGCCTTGACGGGAGGGTGCAACTTCTGGGGCCCTGCAGTTCCCTGAGTGTAGTTCTGAGGGTCAGAGTCAGCCATTCCGCCAATCCCACATTTATGAGTTATCGTCACTCTAGAAAGTACATTTGCGTGTATAACTGTTATTTCTCTTTTAGAACTAAGATCCTTGACCAGTATGGGGGCTAACATAGACTTCCTAGAGAGTCAACTTTCAACCTTATTTCTGAGAAATAACAGAATTTCATCTGTAGAATGGGACAAAAAGTGCATTTTAGACAACAGGAAATATTTATAAATGTTAAGTAAGAGTGAATGCTAATTAAAGGGCCTGAAAGTATAGAATATGGTTAGATTAGTAAGGGGAAGGATGACACTAATAAAATAGTTGGCTGTAACTCAATACATGGAAATCTGCTTCCCATAACGAGTAATGTATTAAAAGCAACAAATCAGCAAATGGACAATTCATTGAATTTATGTATACACCAACATTGTGTTTCTTGTATCTATTTGTAAAGCTTACAGTAGTACCTCATAAGTAGATTAGTACAGTGTGGACAGGCACATCATTATGACCATTTTGACTGCTCAATAGAAGTAATTTTCCCTTCTCCAGTTTTCCCTTCTTTTTACAAAGAACGCAATCATTAAAAGAAAGTAGTGTTTAAAAGAAACAGGGTCATACTCTGACTCTTGTTTCTTTTACAAATTGAGCACTTTTCACTCTTTCATGTTGAGTAGATCATTGCCCATGATCAAGAAGAAAATAATCTGAGTTTTGAGTAAGTGAGAAAATATGAAGAATTTAGAAAATAGTCTAAACTCATCCTGCAGGTGCAGTGAACTTTGGCAAGAAATAATGTAGAAGCAAAATGTGGAGGTTTGGGGATCCATTTAAAGAGCTGGGGTTTTGCTTTAAGGGAAAATTGGTCATTGGTGAGCCCTAAGAAGTCAAATGGTGTGACTACTACACAAGAGAACAGATTGCCGTGGAGGCGTTGATGAGTCTATGACCACCCAACTTTGACCTCCAGTAACAGGAACGGTTGAATGTGAGAGACGGATATAAGATAAAGACAGCCATTGGATATATTTTCTTGAAGGATAAATAATAAGAGTAACTGAAATTGAAGCATTAAAATATCTCAAACAGCAGAGCATATGGTAACACTAATTACAAGAAGGTCAGGCATCCTCCAATTTCAGAATATGACTTATAAAATCAATTTATTCCATCTGTTACTTATGGGTTATATTAATACTGTCAAGTAAACCCTGAAGAAAGTTCTGTACTGTTAATAGTGTCTTCAAATTTCCTAAGACATTAGTAAAGACTGGTTACTGGCCTTTTACTAGCAGGTCTCTAAAACAATACTGCAGTTTATAAAATACCAGTACATCATCAATTGGTCTCTACTCAAGCGAGAATTTGAGGGATACCCACAGGGAATTCTCAAACATTTTAAAAACATTTAAAAACATTGACCAACTTATCTTGGAAAGAGCATTTTCAGGGCTAGTCGCTTCCCCAGAAATATACTTTTAAAATCTCTGTTTTCACTAATTGGCATTGCAGTGCTCCAAATTGCTTAAACATTTGCATTGGGATTGAAGGTTAATAGTTCCCTCACCATGGATAATCTATGTCTGTGAAAATCATTACTGCTGCTGGCCATTTACTGACACTCAAAAATGTGGACATCAACGGCTAACCATTTAAAAATACTTCAAATTCTATAATTAGGAAAATAAATAAATAAATAAATCAGCATTAGTATCACAATCTTCCTTTATTTAACAATATTCAAGGGTAAGTTCTCAGATGACACAAACACTTCATGTAGATAAAACACGAAAGGAATTTATTTAAGGCAGCGAAAACACTTAAGAGAGTCTTCCTCTGGGAAAGACTCCCGTGAATTACATGAATATGAGTAAGACATGATTTAAAAGAGGGTGAGGACTGTGCTCTGACTGTACTCTGACAGTGGGATGAAACCTCATTGTCAGGCGCATCACCTTTTACTTTTTTTTACATTTTAAAGAGAAAAAAACAGAAAAGAAAAAAAACAAAAGAGACAAACAACTACAAGAACAACAAAAAACCCAAACCAATAACAATATAGGCTTTCAAAACAAGATGATAGGAATTTAACAACAGTTGTTACACTGTATATTGTTATCTTCAAAAGAGTTGCTTAGATTACCAGATATAGACATGCAAAAATTGTACTTTTAAGGGTGAAATTCAGTCCATTTGTAATCAGGCAGTATCTGATCTGAGTGAATGTTGTGTGTATGTTATATGTGTGCTTCGCTATATACATTTGTTATAATAAAGGAAATTGAATGTTGTTGAAAGTACTTTTTTGTTTCATATTCATGTGACATGATTCCCTGTACTAACAATACTTAAGACAATAACTTTTTTCAACTTACACCATTCATCCCAAATACTACCTTTTTTTTTTTTTTTTCACAGCACCAGGGATTGAACTCACAACCTTGCGCTTGCCAGGCAGGCACTTAGACCGCTGAGCTAGATCCCTAGCCCTGGTGTTTTTGAGACAGGGTCTCACTATACCGTTCAGACTGGCCTTGAGCTCACTTTGTAGTCCAGGCTGGTCTCAAACTCACAACGATCCGCCTGTCTCAGCCTCCCGAGTGCTGGGATTACAGGCGTAAGCCACCATGCCAGCTAATACTACCTTTTTATACAAAGAACTTTTAAAAGTGATGTTATTAACTAGCATTTGATTTCTTTCTATTCTCAATCATTACAGCATTTATTTTTACTTCTTATAGGCACTGACTAAATTCTTCTTTGAATGGTAATTGTATTTTGGCTTTAGAAATCCTGGCTGGGACCCTTCACATTGTTAATTTTAATATATATTAGGGGAGGAGAGAAAAGGATTTAAAATGGTTTAAAATCAATGTTCTTTTAAAATAAGTATATGAATCATGGTATCTGGGGTTTCGTAGAACCAGTGAAGAATTCTCTCAAACTAAAACACAGTTGTAAACTGCTGTTTTGAAATTCCCATTGCCAAAAACATAGCACTAATAAGGAACATTAGGCCATGAACACCTGAAAAAAAAAATCAGTAAAACAAACAGGAAGATGATTCTAAGGTAGAGGTGAAATAAGTATTGAATCGCTGTGTTTCTTACAGGGCTCAGGACAACTCAAAGTGAGTGAACATCTAAAAGAGTTCAACATAGGCACTGAATTAGGAGTAAAAGTTGAATTGGTGGTGAAGACAATACTGAAAATAAAATAACAACCACAGTAAATGCAGTATTTTATATTCATATAATACTTGCATATCTTTCATAGTGCTCTTATCTACAGTGAGTTTTGAACTTACTAGCAATTCTAATATATTTGCCTATATTAATACTGCAAATAAATACAACAATGAGGATTTTTGCATCATTTATTTAAGGTTCCAACTGGGGCAGAGCTAGAAGTAGCCAGAATGCTTCCTTCAATACTGGGGTCTATCCAGAGCTTCACACATGCTTTATCATGGAGCTACAGCCTCATTCCATCACCTTGTCTTTGTTCACAATATTAAAAACAGCTGGGTATATAGCTCAACGGCACAGCACTTACCAGGCAAGTGCGAGACCCTGAGTTCAATTCCCAGTACCAACAAAAGACAACCAAAAATAATATTAAGAACAAAAATAAAGTCGAACATAGCTCCTAATTCCAATAGAAAATAAAAATTTAGTTAAGGGACTGGATCAATGAAAAACACTTTTTTGTTGTTGTTATCATGGATTATAATTTCTTGCAAAGATGGGCATACAGGAAAAGAAGTGTATGGTTCTCTGGACAGAAATGTATTTATGCTGTAAATGATGAAACAACACTGAGAGATAAGGCTCTGTGTTAGGTATTGTAGGAGAGATAAGAATAAGACACAATACAACTCAGAAAAAAGACAGAAATTTTGCTTATCAAAGCTAAAATATTAACTTGAAATTTACATGTCTATTTCACAGTCATCTTCTAGACAAAGCAGAAACTCGGTTAAGCTTCAAGATAGAGATGTGTAAGATCCAAGAAGGTTGCTATGAGTAAACTTACATTCCAGTGGAATGAGGAAAGAAAGGCATGATCAAAAGACAAAGGCTAAACGGCAAAATCACTTTTTTAGGGCAATGAACTCCATCAAAACTCCAGGCATACTGAGTTGATGGTAAACAAAATTAGATTAAGTTTTAAAATTTAAGAATAACTAATTTGCCCTCCCTAGTTCCTGTTTCCTTTTGAACAATCTCTTCCTAGTTTGCAATATCTATATAAAAAAAGATAAAATGGAAACAAAGCTTTGTAAATAGGGAGAGCAAGGGAAGTTGAAGAGAGAGGAGGGGATTAGGAAAAAAAGATTCAAAATATATTATGTACAGGCACAAAATCTCTCTGATGAATATGATCTTTATGTATATCTAAATTATACTAATAAACCCAATTTAAAAAAAATAATTTGGATGTTATTTTGTAAAATTAGATTTATTTTTGATTAGGAGAAAAGCATCATCACAGCTGTATTTCAGGAAAATAAGTTACCACCAATGGATTCAAAGAAGACAGAATCCAAGTCAAAAGGGGCAATGAAAATATTACGAGGACCAAACCAAGGTTCTGCCAAGCGGTAGGTAAAGAGGTGACATGTGAAAGCTCACAGAGAGAGACAGCTTATGTTACTAATGAGAAGCGGGGGCAGAAAGGAAAGGAGAAGAGAACATCTGCCGGGTCTGCGTAACAGAGATCCCAGGATCAACTTAGAGCATTTCCCAGCTGGAATAGTGTCAGTGAGCAGGCCAAGTAGACAATGTTAATCGTGGTGTATATGACAGTTACTCACCTTGGCTTCACACCAGCCGTGCTATCCAGTTAACGATTAAATAGACAATTATGGCCTCAGATCTGGATTTGGAAATCTCAAAATGAAATTGAATTTGTAGAAGTGAAAGAATTCTCCCAAGGGAAATGTAAAGAATATTGGTAGAAAATAGTCAAAGGAAGAATCAGAAAACACAACCACCATTAAAGGCAAGGCTGTGGGAAAAAGAAAAGGTACAACACAACAACCAGGAGTGAGGTGGTAGGAAAAGACTCAGAAGGGGGAGACAGGTTTTCACAGGAAGGAATGACCAATCTTGTCCTGAGCAACAGTATATCACCGCAGGATTAGGAATGAGGCTGTGCCCTGGAAGAAAACAGCTTAACTGCAGTGGAAATCAACATGTCACTGAGCTCAAAGCAGAACAGAAGGAGAGTAGATGAAGCCGTGCAAATAGGCGACTGTTTCTTATTTCAGTCAAAGTTCTTGGCTGTAAGCAATAGAAATGAGATCTGGCTGTTTACATCAGAAAAGAAATTTATTCTGAGATCACTGAGTGCTCAGAATCAAAGGACTGGGGAGCAAGTTCAGGCCTACGCACAGCATGATGGGGTCCAACAGGGACACACTGCTGTCACCTCTCAGCACCATGTAATGAAGCCTGCACTTTCAAGGTAACTAGATCTGGACAGAGGATGTTACCTCAATACTGTGGTCACAAGTGTCCCAAGCCATCAGCCTCCCTTAAATTGCAGATACCACCTTGACAGTGGTTACCTGTGATTTTTGTCTCTATAATGTGCACGTCAGGTTAATGGAGCCTGGGGGCACTGTCCCCCGCCTGGTAGTAGAGGAAGCTGGAAAAGTAACTACATGGCCTTTTTAGCTACTCTAGTGAGAAATGCTCACTTACCCAGATTCATAAGGCAAGGCAATTCTGCAAAGCAATAAGAAGCTTCAAAGACTGGGCCACTGTAATAATCTATAAGGTATCATAAAAATACAGTGAATGCTGAATTTAAAAAAAAATTATTACAGTAAAAGATACATTGCCAGTACTCTGCCTCAAAATATTCCCTCTCACTTTGAACACACTTTTCCCATTGCTCTTGCCACTTTCTGGAGCAGTTTTGGGAGTCCTTCTTGGAAAGTGCCTTTCGTTGTCCTGTCACGACAGCCTCAGTGTACAGAATTGATTCAAAATGTTTACCTTTCAGCATCATTTTGATTTGGAGAACAACCGCAAGTCACACGGTGCCAGATCCAATGAATAAAATGCACGAGGGCACGGTCTGATGTTTTCACAAGCCTGTCTTCCCTTTGGCTAGCACTCTCCAGTGGCGTGCCCTATGTATTTGATCACATGTACAGACAAGAAAGAGGACTTCCAGACTTGATTCAGAGAGTGGTAAGGTGGTATAAATGTGCTTGAAGCCAGGCAGCGTGTTTGAGAGGCATTAAAGTCAATATGGCTTTTACTGTAATTTGGTTTTTACCTAAATTTGCACAGTACAGAATACTTTAATACCTCATACATGTCTAATACATATCTGTGAAGTATGATAAGAAAAATAAGAGAACTTGAAGTAGAAATTGGTAATTTCCATCAATCAATGGAATTTTAAGTACAAGGAAAAACAGTAGGTAGAAAGGGAAAAACTGAAGAAACAAGAGAAATAGTTATTAATGATACTGGGTCTAAGTATGAGTCAATGAATCATGCTATTCAGTGGAAAAGTGGCTTGGATTTTGAAAGAGAAATGAATGAAAAAGTTATTTAACTTCTACAGGGAGCTTTCTAAATGCTATGTATGATGCTTGCGATTTACCTACTTTTTTTCTTTACTTATCAATCAACACTATTAAGTATTATATAGTGGCATACATTATAAACCTATAAATACTCTATAATAATGCTAGTAGCACACGTTATAAACCATGTATTATTTTTCAGATAGTACTCTAGTTAACTCCTTTAATTTTGATAACAACCAGATAGGCACTGCTACTGACAGTTTACAGATGAGTAAAGTGAGGTATCAGTCTTCCTAAGTATCCATGATGTTAGGATTTGAACTAAGTTTTATCTGATTGCAAAACTCTGAAGATGAAATAATAATGCATGTTTACAGAGGGTACTATTTTGAAACCATAATACAAATTATTTTTAACTTTTCCTTAATCATGTCTGCCTATAGTACTCCCTCCATTTATCTCAGGGGCATTCATTTCTCTAAGGAGGGTATGTGAATAGTCTCAAATAGAAAGGCCTTTGCTCAACTCTAAATTTTAATTTAAATTCTTTTGTAAGTCTTGAAAAGATATGATCTTGAAATTTAGGCTTTATTGCGGGGGTGGGGGGAATGCCTTAAATCCAAAAATAAAAATCCTTTTACATATCAAGAGCAAGGCTTAGACATCTGCATTTAAGTTTGCTGCAAGCAGAGCATAGACAGTATAAAGCACAGTATATATAATGTCAGTCCTTGCCACATGAGAAAAAGAAAAGATCCTTTCGTGTAAGGAGCTTACAGAAAATTGGAATGAGATAATGCTAGAGTCTGTTAAATAACTAAAACTCTCAAGGGAAAGCTGGTAATTGGAGTTAAAACCCACTAACATGTATCAAGTGTTGTGTCTGCTAGGGGAATTTCCTGAGATTTGCCCGTGCTCACTTTAGTCACCTAAAAGATTCTGGAGAAGGCAGGAGATGCCCCATGTGAAACAGTGAGCCCCACACTCATGAAGAGGATTTGGCTCAGTATGAGGAAACCATGGGGTGAAAACATCAAATAAATGAAGGCTGTGCTACGGGCATAGCAAAAACCACTGAGGTATCTACAAGGCCAGCCAGGGCCCGCAGCCTGGGCCACAGGACAAAACAGGATGGCCCTGGACCAGATTCTCTGCTTCTGCAAGGAAAAACCCAAGTTTTAATCATCAAAGAGATTTCAAGAAAAAATAAATAAAACCACTCACTTAAATTCAAATATTGATAAATTATGAATCAAAACTGAAAAATTCCAGTAATGAGTGTTCAATTTATGTTTTACATTAATTTTTTAAAACCCACATAACTATAAATTGCAAGTTGGTATGTAGATATATATTCTCCAGTGGGGAAGTAACCAGTTTTAAATTTAAATGAATAAATAAATAAATAACCAGACCTAACCACACAGTGTTTTTCTGTGGCCCTCGGATACTTTGTTTAGATTCACAGAAATACTGGGCCAAGGACATCATGATATTCAGGCAATTTCCAGATGAATGTAGAGAGCCTTGCTATATCAGTAAGTATAATTCAAATGAGGTCATACAGAGAAACTTTCTCAACTATTCCCAAATTCAGGTTAGACAATGACTGCAGGTCACAGGAGACCAGATGCTACTGGAGGAGAATTATTAGCCTTATCACTAAGTAAATTTCAACCATACCCTGTCCTAATTAAGAATGAACACAGAGGCATCAAAATAAGTCCATTTCTGTGCTCTAAACCTGATTTTCAAATTCAGGGCATAATACCTCTTGGAATATTTGGGTTCAATCTAACTCAAAAGAAAAAAAAAACCCAGAAATTTATAATCATAAGTAACTCATGTTGGTGAAGACCATATTGTAATTACCTGAATATTGAGCTAAGATTTTGGTAAGTTTAGAAGCCATTTTTTACTTGCTACGTACAAAAAAATGTATATTTTTTTAACTAATCCATTAATATTTAAGTTATTCTAAGAATTTTACATATAGAGTTAAAATCATATTGTTAATAGTTTGGAGGTTTGTAAAGACTTTCTAGAAAAGAGAAGTTATGACTAACAGTTCTATCTGTAACTTTTTTAACCCATTACTCTAAGGATTCTTAGAAAAAAACATTTTTTTGGTCGTGATCAGAGTGACAGGTTTCCTCCCCTTTCTAGATAGGTATACTAGTATTATCACCAGGTTAACAACTAGGGTTGTATTGTGATTGCTCCAGTAAACACACACCTCAGTATTCTGCTAGGTCTACATTTTCTCAGCCTGTGTATCATGCTTGAATCACAAAGATATTCAGCATACTAGCAGTCAGATCATCTGTTCAAGTATTATTTATTGAATATTTCAAGAATATCTACTTGATGTCAAATAATGTCTTTAATAAACCAGTTAGCAAAACTAAATCTCTGCTCTTATTTTACTCTAAGTCCCAGATAGAGTAGAAACCATTTAAAATACTTATCAATTACTAGGAAAAAACATACTAAAACTTTACCAAGAATTAGTTATTCCTATAAATATATAACATTTTTAAGGGTTTATCCTTATCATATTTGTCCTCAAGTACACTAAATAAGATCTTACTTCAGCTTGAAGAACATTTTGCCAGATGAAATAATCAAGTTAATATTAGATTTTGGAGAACTTAGTTTAAAATACATATTGGATATGATTGTCAAAGAAACCCAAAGATCGACACTGAAAAAGCACTACTACTACTACTAAATTTCATACAGTATTGATGTAGACAAAGACTTTGAAGACTGGGAGGAGAATATGCATTTGAAAGTGCTACAATTAAAGCACTAAATGAAAAGAAACATCAATTTTTACAAAGCACTTGATTTAGGAGACAAGTGACTAAACTTTACACAAAGTTTACATAAGTTAATAGTTACAGACACAGAATTATGGTAGATCTTCTTAATGTTTATAATTTTTAATATTAAATACATATTTGTTTCTTTGCTAAGCTTGGCTAAACAGTTTTCTTTTAATCTTTTAATTACACTAAGAAAAAAATTATGAAAAACTTTTTTAAGATTTTAAAATGCCTGTATTACTTTACATTTGTCTTTTTATCTACAAAGTTTTATTTAGATTTTACAGAAGTGATCAAATTTCTTAAAGCTATGTTTGAAATTTACTTTATTTCCTGACAGTTTGTAGATAGGTTATGCATCTAAGAAAACTATTTTAAATTCTCTGGGAATTTTTCAATGAATAAAGTGGCACATGAGTTTGAAAATTCCTCTAGATTTTGAAGACCATCTATAATTTTGTATTATGGTAGCCAATGCTGTTTTGCTAATATCTTGAAATTCTGTATTGCTTACATTGTTTTGCTTTGTTTGTTTTGTTATGTTTTGTTTTGTTTCTACTGTTTTGGTTTGTTGTATTTTGTTTGATTTTACTTATCCCTAATGGTATGGGCAGGTATACTGCAGATAACAAGAGGATTGCTTTTTACCCTGTTTAAAAGTCATGTACCATGTTCATTGCCTTGTTCTGATTGACTTTACTCTGTTTTGTTTTGCTTGGTTGTATTCTTTTCAAAATAAAAAAAAATACTAATTTTGAAGATTCCCTCTAGATTTAGGAATCTATTATTAATAATAGTCAGGTAATAATAACCAGACAAATATGTGTTAGATAACAAAATAAGCCTAAGGCCTAACTCAGAGGAGTGCTTTATAAATGTTTGAAATAAGTAAATACCTAAAATAATAGCATAAGCCAACTCTAGTCATCTGGTTTTATCAATAGAATAATGATAATAAGATTAGGTGATAAGCAGTTCACTTTAAAATATTTATTTTTAGTAGTAAAAATTATGAAAATAAAGTTTGGCAACTTGTTAAAATTTTTGCTCCATTGAAATCTTGTCTTTCACTCTTGAGGATGGGTTATAATTATGTTTATAATTTTCTTCCCTTAAATATAGTCATTAGTCAAGAAGTGTATGCTGATTCCATGAACATTTCATTTTGAGGGCAAAGAAGGTCAAAAGGTAAATGAAAGTCCAGTGCTGTTCATTTTTATTCAATCATTATACTTTTTTCAATAACCTGTATTTTTTTTAGATTAGACAAAAATGTTAAATCAAATATGATATCATACTATGCAAAATATTCTATAGCCAGACTTAAATAAATATTTTAATTTTGTTTCACCTTTGTATTACTAACATCCATTTTTGGATATCAATATGTTTAATACATTATATTAGTTTAGATAAGCATACTTTATGTATCTTTTTTGAAATTATCTGGGGTCATTTGTTGGCAATTTTATAAATCCAAACCAACCAAAGCTGTTGCATCATCTAAACATTTTTTTTAATTTTAAGAGAAAAAAAGACACAGAAAAAAAAAAAAAGCAAAAGAGACAAACAACAACAAACCCAAAACAATAACAGTATAGGTTTTCAAAACAAGATGATAGGAACTTAATAATGGTTGTAATATTGCATATTGGTTGTAATATTGCATATTGTTACCTTCAAAAGGGTTGCTTAGATTACCAG
>RJWT010033430.1:0-13925 GCA_004365215.1 Cuniculus paca
TGGCTGTTGTTTTGTCATAGATGGCTTTTATCAGATTGAGGTAAAGGCCATCTGTTCCAATTTTCTGTAGGGTTCTTATCATGAAAGCGTGTTGGACTTTATCAAAAACTTTTTCCTGCATCTATTGAGATGACCATGTGGTTCTTATCTTTGGTTCTATTGATATGGTGTATTACATTTATTGATTTGCATATGTTGAACCATCCTTGCATTTCTGGGATGAATCCCACTTGGTCATGGTGTATATATAATCTTCTTGATGACTTGCTGCATTCTGTTTGCCAGTATTTTCTAACAAAAACAAGAGTATACACTCTTTAAGTGTGTAGGAGATTGTCATTAAAATTCACTACTGCAATGTTCAACTTCCTCATAATTATTTGAAAATTCATAGCATACATCAAAATGTTGCTAATTATGAAAGATATAAGATTCAATAATTTCTTTTCATAATGATTATACCAATATCCATATTTATTTATTTCTAATTAAATTCAATTTCAACTACATGATTCTGAGTTTGAGGTAGCTTCATTATGGGTCTTTTGCTAGGAAAATGGTATGGTACTAAAGTATTCAATTAGAGAAGGAAATATAGTATCATTTATATTGTTTCCTCACTTCCCATATAAACTTTAAAAAAGTTAACCATTTCTTAGTGATAAAAATACAGTTCTTTTGTGAGCATGGACATAATACACGGAATTTGTTTCTTTGCATGAAAAGTGGGATCACAGGAAAAGGACTCAAATTCTGTTGCTACCTTCTGGTTAACCCGAGTAAGAATGTGCATAAACTCAAGCTTGTGTGCATACAATTTCAGCATAGCACAAAATGACTGAATGAACCAGGTTCTGTCCTTTGAATTTCACCAGAAATAGTAACCTGGTGCTGTGGAATATGCACACAAAAAGTTGGCCTCTCCTGGTATTTTCTGACATGCCATGTCATCAGCAAAACCACTGTCCGTCTCAATGCCACAGTCCAGTTCTGTGCCCCGGCAAGCCTGAATAATGAAAAGTTTGTGTTTTCCAGTTACACTTCTACAAAGATCCTCTCTGAAGAACATTGTTAATCTTTTCAGGTCAACAGGTCCATTTGTTCCAAAGATTTTTCCTTCTTCCCCATGGCTTAGAATTACACAAATAAAGCTGCTCCTTTTGCTATGATCTTCTTTAGAAACATCATACATCAAGTCCATTATTTGTTCGCATGTAAGATCATTTTTATTTCTCACTTCATATTTCAAGTTCAGAAATGTTTCTCTGATGTTTGCTGCATCTACATCTATACCAGATCGAGCTGCCATTCCAGTGCTTTCATGAAAGTTCTTATTATTAATTACTATACATAAACCCATTTCAGGATAATCCATTTTGTATCTATTGCCCAAGAATATTCCAGATTCCATTGATTTGCTTCCATGTATGATCTTTGTTTCTAAAGTTTTAATGGATTTTGCATCCACTGAGTTTTCAGTGTTCTCCATGACTACTTTTCTTAACTCTCCACTCCACTTGGCGCCAGCACGGCTTCCGCCACTGGCCGCCTCTTTCTTTCTTTCTTTCTTTCTTTCTTTCTTTCTTTCTTTCTTTCTTTCTTTCTTTTTTCTTTTTCTTTTTCTTTCTCTCTCTCCTATTATCAAAGAACCAGATGAATTTCTCATGAGTACTTATTAAAAGCATCTGACATCAAAATAGAATAAAAACTATAGAAAGTATTTGCATTGTAATTTCACTACTGAAATATACAGAATTTATATTCATAAATAAATGGAAGACAGTCAATCAAAATGATTCAAAAAATGATTTTCGTTAGTGGGGTTTAGAACACCTTTGTCAATTAAATCTCTCAGACAAGCACCCATCTGCAGATTTATTTCTCTTTTTATCCACAACATATGTGTGTGCTGTGTGTGCATGTGTGATTTGCTATAGATACTGCAGCTCTGAACGGGTGCAACATTTCAGCTTTTCTGTCTCATACGTTACAGGCACAAGGCAAGTAGACCTTGGACTGGTAAAGTTTTCACTGAAGTCCATCACAGCATTGATTGCCTGAGGGCTGCAACATTGGGCCCCAAGTCATCTATTATAAATAGTTGTTACACATCAAATTTATACACGTTCAACTCCAGCTGAGTAACATCAAATTTATACACGTTTGACTCCAGCTGGGGAAGAAAAAGTTAGAGGCGCTCACCCCTTACTTCATGGCTCAAAAGAGAACAACTCTGCTTAAATGATATTCTTTCCTCAGGTCCACTGGAGGGTTATGATGGCAACCAAAGACCTTGTCTGAAAACTGGGAAGAAATGTGATACTTTATAGTAAAAAGAAATTATATTCGTACTTGGGTATTCCACCCCGAGTAATGTAGAAAGCTAATTGCCATTGACTACCTTTTATTATTAATTAATGTTTCAGTAATGAGTAGAGACATATTGTGTGTATAGATATAGATATAGATATATAGATACAGACACATATGGAGTGCATACACAGTATGTGAATATATATAGTATGTATAAATATAGATATATATCTATATGTGTGTAGATATATAGCTAAGTGTTAATTTTAGTGACAAACAACAAAAGCTTTCTTCTTTTCTTTATGATTTATTTTTTTAAAGGTCAAATAAAAGAGCAAAAGAAAAATACAAAACCTGAAACTGTGTAAGTTTCTCTTGTTTTAATTTGACTTTTTTATTGCCTGGAAATTTCCTTCCACATTTAAATTTCTTTTGAAGAGAGTTAATGCACAACTGATTTTTTTGAACTACATAATTTCTCATTTAAGTCAGTGATAGAAAATTTCTTTATGGTTTTGTCTATTTTGTGTTAGAATTTCTATATTAAAACATAAGGAATAGTTTGAGTCAAAGAAATACTTATATATTGATTTCAGTGGTAAGGTTCCCTTTACCACTAATAAAAAATGAATTAATGGGTGGTACAGATTTCAACTTCCCTAGTGACAAGTTTTATTGCTGGTACTGGAATTCTTTAAAAATTGTTTTTCACATATTTCTAATTTTTATTTATTGCTATACTTTACTTGAAATATTCTGAATGAAAAGAGTATCACAGTATCATATTATTTAAAGTGAGCACTAGCATTTATCTCTTAAATACTTCAGGATAGGTAGAAAGTGTATAATTAGGGTATTTTACAAAGAGAAAATTGAACTCTGCACTATTTTCCACAGTGCTTCTAAGAATATTTCAAATAATGAGTGTTATTGTGCACATAATATATTTTTACATTTATTATTTGCATATATATTAGCATCATTTAAAACCATATGTGTATGCATAATAAAATAGAATAAGTGCTGAATTTAAAAAAATACTGTATTTTCATGGATAAAGTAAAATTAGATACAAGAAAATGCTCTTACTGCTAAAATTTTCTGCACCCTAACTCCATAATCCTTTGAGTGGCAGGAAACCAAAAATAATTCTGTTGCTACTTATGGCTAATGAGTCATGACAAATCTAAACAACCAAATCATTCAGTAGCATCAAATTTGACCATTCTAGGCTGTATCTACCAAAAGTCCAATTATTGGAGCAATTAAGTAAAAATGTGGCCAAACTAAATGCCTGCTACTGTGTAAACAGACCATTGAAATGAATAATTACATTTTAAAATTGAATTGGCTGTTTTGTGGCAAGTTGACACAACATAGGCTGTCAAACATCTGGTTATTTTCTCCACATGATTTTAAACAAGAAGCCAAATTAAACAAATTAATTTAATTTGGATTTAATTTAATGAGTTTTTAAACTGAGAATTTTCAGTAAACTTGTCTATGAAACTTGATACCAAAGGTTCTCTATATATGCACATGCAAACATATATATGTGCATATATATATAAATATATATATATATAGAGAGAGAGAGAGAGAGAGAGAGGGAAAGAGTGAGAGAGACGTTATCATCAGAAAAGAGAAAACATTAGTTAAGTGACTTATTTTGTCTCTGACACTGACTGTTATTCAAAATAATTCTGAAATATTGGTAACATTATAATTTCCATTGTTTCTATACAAGATTGAGAACATATAAGATAGTCTGCTTGTTTCTGGGAGAAGCAAGATACACTCAGATCATCTGATTCTAAGGCCCATGTTAGTATCTGTACTACACCATTCACAAACAAGCAAGTGTACAAATTCAACCAGTGTATTTAATCAATATACTGAATGAACATAGCACTCAAATTTTTGTTGGACCAAATTGATTAGTCAATTCAATAAGAATAGTCAATCTCGTAGTAATGTTTACTCACAGTCAAAAATCTATTGCTTTTTAACTCAACAAAATGAGTCACCTTTGATTTTTCCTTTGTGCTCACCCTATAAGACATTAAAAAGAAAGTGACAAATCTCAAACAGCTCATTGTGATGTAAAGGGAAATAATAAAAGTCTATAGATTTTCCCTTTCAATAGAATTATTTCAAAGTATATAGCTATAGAAGATATGATAAAACTGAACAATCAATCATTCTGACAACTTCACCTTTAACCAAAACCCCCCAAAAATTCCAAAAGCTATCTCTTTAGTAGTAGTATTCATTTCTTATTCTTTTTTAGCTATTAAGTATTTTTTTCTACAAATATTACCTGACAGCAATATCTAAATTCCAGCTTAGTAAGTATTCTCATGCTATCCCACCACCGTCCCTGTGGTTTAGCCAGAAGGACCTATTGATCCCACGTGAGAGGAAAAAAAGCATTTCCTATTCACCAAGGAGAAGCTGTTAAGTATTTCTAATGGATAAAGATGTGCAACAATTTCATTCTACATGTTCCCATGGGAGAAGACCACTAAACCTTAGTATTAAGTCTGTAGATATAGAATAAGGTCTATTCAAATCAACATGACGGTTATGTAAAACAAAAACGACATTTTGACAGTAACATTCTTTTCACATTATTCCAAACATTTGTAAGCTTTAATAATTTTTACTAAAAATGTTGTTGTCAGGGCCGTGGATTTAGCTCAGTAGCTTAAGCACCTGCCCGGCAAATGCGAGGTCATGAGTTCGATCCCTGTACCGAAAAAAAAGAAAAAATACATTATAAAATGTTGATGTCATTTCCATTTATAAGCATATAAAATCAAAAAATCAGGTTAAATATTTGATTAATTTCATACGACTATGCGATGAACTTCTAATGGGATCAATGCTAAAATTTTCTCTATCTTAGGAGTTAAAAAAGTAAGGGAACTTAGGCTGTGACTAATCTATGTAAGTATACCTATGATTACATGGAGGAAATTGTGAAAAGACAGATCAAGTGGTTCTAATTACATAACAGTGCAATGGAAAGATGTGAGTCACCTAACGACTCCATGAGCAAAGTCCTGCCGCAGATGTGTTGCGCCTGATCTTGAGAATGCTGACCAACCACATTTTGATGAGCGACACTAGCCTGAAGAAAACAGAGTAGGGAAAAAAAGCCTTGTCCAGGAATCTAGAACAAATGTATTCAAAATAAACAGAGAGCCAAAAATCTACAATTTGTTTAAATACTAAAATGTCTTTGAGTTTCAATTGCAGAATAAGAACAATCAGAATCATATGGTAGACTTGAGAATAAAAAGGCTCATGAATGAACTAAGTGAGAATTTAAGGCCTTATTTAGTTTTACCTAAAAATGAAGAAGGTAATTATTTCAGCGTTATGATGCAGATTTAAGAAGAGCCTGACAATATGGTGTGGAATATATTTGACATATAGTGAATAATTTGTAATTATTTTTACAAATTTTAAATATAATAAAGACAAAAAATCACTTGAAAATACGGTGTTATTCTAGCATTCAATCATGTTTCAGGTATATATATCCATACCTAACAAAAAGATGTTCTTAGCTTAGAATTTATCAGTTCAAAGTTAATGAAATATGTGCTTCTTCAAGCACTAGGATCCTTACTAGACATACATTAGCAAACCAAATCAACACCTGGGCTTGTACGACAAGGGGAACCATTACAATACAGACTCCTAGAGCTAAGATAAAAAAAAACACAATAGCACAAAGTATGGAAATGTTACCCATCTTTAGTCTGAAGAACAATCAGTATCAATGACAGGCCAAATCTACTTGGCTTTTTATTACTGAAATGCTACTCTGAATTTTCTTTTTTGACAAAAGATACTAAATGGATCTCTGCATTATTTTATCTCAGCTCTATTTCCTCAAAAACATTTTAAACTTTTATGAAGGAACAAAATAAAGTATCTTTCTCCCTATTCAAAATAATGTATAATTTCTAATTAAATAACCCCCCCATTTAACGTGTGAATCAGCTTGACCCAGAGAAGATAAGTGACTCATTAAAGTTGTCATTATTAAGAAAAAAAGACAATTTGAAATAGAAGCTATAGTTTTAGATTCTTAGCTTTTCCAAGTTTTTTTTTTCTTTTGCTACACCACACTATATATCTCCTAGTGAAAATTATCCAAGAATCTCAGTGTCTCGCTAATGTCATTACATTTGCCTGATTCACATATTTTCTTGATGTATTGATTTTATGGTAATTTTGTTACTTTATGCTGCTTGTTCTTCTTATCATAATTGTCCATTACAAAATAACCACAAATAAAATTGACTAAGTTTACAAGAGAGAAAAGTAAGATTTTCATGCATATCCATGCAATATAAACAAAAAGTATCTAGAGATCAAATATGTGAATGGTCTCATCATCTAGTGATGAAATAACTCCCACATACAAAGAAAGTTGTCCCTCCTCTAATTTTGCTTCAGGAACCATAATGGCTGCTTATGTGTTACCAACATCCCAGATTCTGTCTCCAACACTGTCATCAGTATGTGTCCACACCAGGCTTGTGCTCGATAGGCTTCTGACTCTCTAAACGTGGTTTGATCCCTGATCATGTGCTCATAGGAATGAAAATCCAGAGCAGTGACATTTTTCTATTCTATCTGCTTCTTTCCTCTTCCTTCTTTCTCTCTTTTTTCTCATCATCTTTCTCTTTCTTTTCCTTCAAAAAATTAACCACTTAACTTTTGCCAATTCATATAAAATGCTCCATGTCTGGATAAAAAGCCTAAAATAATTCAATGGAATATTCTTGATTAAACACATAAGGTCTGAGTTTAAGAAGAAGTTAAGCTTAATGACATGATGCTCAAGTCAAAAATTACCCAACTCAGACTTGTCCTCTTACCGTATGTCCTGGTTACTTTTCTCTCATTGCTGGTACAAAACACCTGACACCCAAAGTGAGGTGAGGAAAGGTTTATTTAGCTTACAGTTTCAGGAGATTTCAGTCCATAATCAGCTGGCTCCAAGGCAGGGTGGCATGGCACAGGGCAACACTTCAAGGCAGCAGCCAGAGCAAAAGAGCAAAACCAGCCTCTTCTCCCTTATATTGTACACAGCCCACCCCCCCACCCCCTTTCAGGGCAGGTGTAGCACTCACAAAATGTCCTTGCCCTCCTTTGCACAGGATGAGGATATTTAAAAGTAAGAACCCTGGTTCCCTGCTGAGTCTCTGTTAAACTTCTAAACTGCTCAAGTTGATACAATGTATCAATCATAACACCCTATGAGCTAAATCGGAAATAAAAATCCCATAGTTCACACACAAAAACACAAATATATTTAAGCACATATATATTGAATGAATGCAGTCTTTCACTTATGATTCATTAAAAATTCAATTGCTCTTACAAAAACTGAACTGTGAATATATCAGACACGTGTTATTCATTTAGACTTTGTCTCCTCACTGGGTGACTTATTAACTTCAGTGTAACAAAACATAGTACCTATTCCAAATAATCTTATGTTAAATACCACAAAGAGTAAATATGTGTGTGTGTGCATATGTGTAATCTCTTAATTTACACATGAATTTAAAAGTTATGCCATAAACTGTGACAAATTCTTCAACTATGCACTGAATTGCCATCTAGTGTTTCACTTGCTTCCTCTTCCATTCGTTTTACTCTGTAGCCATTTCCTTATTTACCCTCTACTTGTGACATCTCTTTCTACTTCATCCTGCAAATATATATATATATATATAAAAATATATATATATGCCCCATTAGCACATGGTGGAGAATTTCTGTTTAACTATTTGGTTGCACTTTCCAGGTGTAGTTATGCCTTGTACAAAATGATCTAAAACTCAGCTGAGTTTCTTTCAGATTCTTAGTTCTTGCTCTGCTCCTTGTCCTTTAACCTGGAGAAGTTATGTTCTGACTTTGCAATTGTTTTTATCTTATGTAACACTTTCAGTAATTAAAATTTTTTCATATTAGTATTTTTGTAATTCAGAACGACTTATATTAAATTACCCCTATTCAGATTGCTGATACGCTATCTTTCTCTTCACTGGACTCAGCCAGATGTAGTTTTTTTGTTGGTGTTTGTTTTACTTAATTTTAATGATTTAGTGGCTATGGTAAACTTTTTGTTCATTTTTTTTCACTTCCAATCCCTTTACATTTTTTGTGTGTATAGTATTGGCTCTCCTTTGAATTAGTTAATATAAATTTATAGTCACTACTCTTGGATGGTTTTTAGAAGTATGATTTTTAGTTTTCTGGTATTTCCTTGTTCTTAAAATGTAAGCCATGATCTTTCCTGCTTTTTACATGAAAACCAGAAGGGGATCCTCGTTTTAATGGACAACAGTGCTACCTTGGGATTCTCTACCAAAACCAGCACTGGCTATCATAATCATCATTCCAAACTTCACTTTCTCTCCACTTACACCCTAACTGCTCAGGACTTTCTCTCTTACTCTCTGTCTCATCCAGTCTCACACACTGTAGCCAAAGTTGTGCCCTTAGAAAACAAAGCATGACAGTGCTGTTCCTCTGTTTGATGAGCTCTGATGGCGTCTTGTCAAGGAGATAAAATTCAAAGAGAGCCTTTCACAAGCTGAACCAAATAACTCTTCCCACAAGCCATAATCATTTCGCACCCCCCGCCCCCATTAGTGGCCTTGTTGTTTAACATTCAGCGTTTCTCCTCTTGTTGTTCCAAGAACAGAATGCATTCCTGTGAAATTTGATGCTCTGTTCAATCTTGATAAGCAAATACTCCTCAAGTTGGGCTAGGATGGTCTCTAATTTGCTTAAATTCTGTATTTTCTGTGAAATCATGCTGTTCTTCCTCACATACCTAACCTCTCGCTTACACTCCCACCACAATTGCTCAAACTTCAGTTACGGCTCTTAAGTGTGTTTCAGTGCCTCTCAAACTTGACCTCGTCTCTCAGTCACCAGGAAACCTTGTTAAAGTACAGCGTGCTGTAGTATACCTAAGAGTTTCTAATTCAGTACATCTGGGGTAGTGTCAGAGAATTTGCATTTCTAACCAGTTTCTAGGTGATATTTCTACTATTAGTCTCTAGAGCATATTTCAAAATGTACTAATCTAAGAAGTTTAGGAGACTATTTTAATAGTATAGGTAATAGATAGCAGATTATAAATTAAACCATTTGACAATCACAAGGTAATGCACTGTTTCCATCTTAAAATTGTTACTTATGTTTTAAAAGCAACAAAAATTAATTATAATTAGTTGAGGTTTTGGATATGGCAATCTTAAGTAGAAAGTAACAAAGAAAAAGCAGCTTTATTTCTCTAGGTTTATGTCCCTAATATATCTCCTAATATCAAATCCTCAAGATTTATGACTGTACAAAGCATAATTTCAAATTGATGTAATAGCAAGCTAAAGTATTGTTCCCCAGCAATTAAGGCTCTTCCTTTTGCAACAAACCAAATCTAGTTTACAGATTGTATGATCATTGTGAATGATGTGTGAAGCCTTGCATATAGGTTTTAGGAAAATTATATTGATTGTCAGGAATATAAATGTTTTCAGATACAGAGCCTCTTAGGGTCTTTCACACTTCAATTGCTTAGTGTGATTCTTTGAAAACCCCAAGTTATTAGAAAAGAATGGTCCTTGCCATATGGGCAGCATTAAAAACATCTGGAAACATTATCAAAGCACCAATTTTTTTTTGACTTTTCACTGGCATAAAGAAGTCATTGAAAATTTCACAGATGTTTGAATCTCAGGATCCCTGGATAGTAGGAAATTGAAGCAGACTGCTGGCATTGACCAATTGGTTTCTCCTAGGAGTTACACTCCTACCCCATGGAGGAAAATGAGAAGTTCTTCCTGATAGGAATAAGTTTTCTAAATAAAGTTATGAATAAATAATTTATCATTGAGTGTTATTCTAATATGTGAGGCTAAAATCATTTGTGTGCCCATAGTGGTTACGATTAGAATCCGATTCACAAAGGAAAATTAGTAAATTTCATGCAGTTCTTTGTTCTAATGCATTTAGACATTTATCTTGTTATTTTGGGGACATTTCTCTATTCCCATGGATCATGTATCCAATTCGTTATTCTATAAAAACGAATGTTACCCATTCTATGTCCATGCCAAATTTAGTAAAATGACTTTACACTTGATTACATAATTGTAGGTTCTCATCTAGAATTTGAGAATTTTGTGCATGACTCATGTTTAGCAACCAGTTTCTAAACCAACTGGTAAAGATGCATCCTATTAGAATGACTTAGTATTTTGCTCAAAATACAAAAGATCAAGGCTCATTCATTTCTGATATTATCGATAAGCCCTTGGATCTATTTACAAAATTATAGGACAGTAACTAGCACAGTGTTTTCAGGAAAAGTTCTTTAAGAGTCTGTGATATTATCATTTAGTTTAAACAAATTGCTACAAATCCTCAGTATTCAAAGTGTGGTCTACAAACTAGCAATGTAATATCAGCAACACCAAGAAAATTGATGGGGCCACAAATTCTCATGTTCTGAAGCAAAACCATTATTTTAAGGAGAGGCTCAGATAACTGACCTTTTTTTTTGCCAATGTTTCACATTAAATTTCTGCTGTATAAACATGTAATCAGGATTTTGCAAGGGAATAGATCTAATACAGGTATAATTTGTAGGATTATTTTATAATATTGCCTGAAAAAGTCAAATGCAGAAAAGTGCAAGTGATCATTATGTATATTTAAAATGTACCAATAAACTTAATTAATAAAAAAGAGAGAAAGAGAGAGGAGAGGGGAGGGAGAGAGAGGTCTGTTCGTACACTGGATATCCAAAGAATCCAGCCTAAGGTCTGAAGTCCATGGCAATGTCCCCTAAAATTGGGCATCAGAAGGCCTAGGAGTCTGATATAGAAGATTTAAGGTCTGCACTGGAAAACCTAGGGGCTGGTGCTGAAGGGTAGATAGTCTGTGCTGACAGCTGAATATGTAAAGACCAGAGAGCCTCCAAAGAAAACAGACAAAATTCAGCAGCTTCTGCTCTTTGGAGGGTAGGGGGCAGGTGGGAAATGAGATACCACTTGGAGACTTTGGCAGCCCTCATAGGTGAACCACAGCAGAGGCCTCCAAGATTCTGGAGTAAGAACCTTCCAAGGAAAATCAGTATGAAATCCTACCTTCCTGTTCTCCTTTTATTCCTGTTCTGACAACAATCCTCAATTGAATCTTCTATGCCCAGAACCACGCTGACTGCAGCTGGCCTTTCCTACTCAACTGACCATTAATTAATCCCCTGCAAAGCATTAGCATACTTAATATTAAATTATTATTTATTTTGTTTCTTTTGGCCCTGAAGAAAGAAAGCTAAGGTTGTAGAGTTAAATGAAAATGAAAGCAATACTCACAGTAATGATCACGATTTGTGGTACAAAATACTACTTGCAGTTTGTGGAAGGATTTGCTATTGCACTTAAGTGTAGAGAACACAATAATAGCAAGGATGCAGTTTACCTCAAACTATGACTAAGTGAGATAAAGTCTTTTCTTTTTGTCTCTTATCTACTATACAGCACAATTGCAATCTGCCTGGTTGAAGGAAAAGAACATAACCAAAGGTCCACTATGGGTTATAGTTTATGCCTTATTAAGCTAGATCTGTGAAACAACACTTTAGTCCCCCTTGGCTAAAAATGCTCCATTGTTTATACAAAACATCTCTCCCCATTCCTTTCTCCTTAGGATGCTGCTATTCTTTAGGCAACTTTGTAGATGTCAGAAGGGACAGAACTTTTATTGTCCTGGTAATGTATTTTACCTTCAGGAGCTGCCTGCCCAATTGGATCTCATGGTTTAAATTAGAAGATTAATTTATCTCAATTTCTTCCAAATTTTTTCAGGACCCCATAGTGTCTTGATTGCATTAGATTCATCTTAGAGTTCCCTGATTACAGTTTCCTGAATGTATCAATTATCTCCAAGGTGTACTCTATAGAAAAATTGTTTTGACAGTGAGTTTATTGAAGCAAAAATATTCAATACTACCATGCACTGAAAAAATTGAATCTACGATATTTGCTTTATGTTAGCAAAACCATCATGTTGAAATTTAACATAGATTGCTTAAACAGTTTCACTTCTAAAATTACACAAAATGTTAGTGAAGAAAGATAAAATATTACATTATTACTTTCTGTGTTATCACCACGACAAAATAGAGTATATCCCAAGAACATAATGGTGATTAATATCTGCAGAATATCTTATATAAGAAATCAATTTTAAGACAAATTATCTTATTAAAATGCAGGCAAATAATCTGAATAGACAATTCTCTAAAGATGGCATATGGATTATCAATAAGCACACAAACAGAAGCTCAACTTCATTAGCCATGAGGGAAATAAAACTAAAAACCAGGATGAAATAGCATGTCATATCCACTAATGTGGCTTTAATTACCTAGTCAGTAACAAGTATTGGCTAGGATGTGAAGAAATTAGTGGTCTCATTCAATTATGGAAGGAATATTATGTGGTACAACTACTTTAAAAAATAACCTGGCATTCCAACAAAGCGAGAGGCTGCTCGCCAGTAACCAGCTCAGAGGGAAGGCAGAGACAGGCTCTGCTCAGAGTGCATTCCAGTGGACAAAGGGAAATGCTGCTTGCTGGTAAGGACCTCAGAGGGAAGGCAGAGGCAGGCTCTGCTCAGAGTGCATTCCAACAAAGCAAGAGGCTGCTCTCTGGCAACTAGCTCAGAGGGAAGGCAGATGCAGGACCTGCTCTGCATGCATTCCAGCAGCCCCCTGGATGCTTCCACAAACAGAAGCAGGCCCTGCACCTGCTTCTGTATCCAATAACAGTACCCAATAGCCACCATTGGATACCTCTAGCCAGCACTGGCCAGGATAACCAGTCACGCTTCAGAGAAAGTGTAACCAACATGGGAGGTTCCCAAAACCCCACTACCCACTTGTTTGGAAGAACCCAGAAAAATGTCAAGACAAAGAAACAAAAGGCAGTCCCTGGACTCCAACCCAAGCAGAGCAAGTCCAGGAGGTGAAAACGTGGAAGAGATTGATCGTCGCACACCTGAAGTTTTTGCTTTGATGGCAACTGAAGTAAAGAGACAACTCCAGGAGGCTATAAAAGAAATTAGAACAGAAATACTATCTCAGGTAAAAGAAGAAATGAAAAACATAATAAAAGAATTGCTAACCTTCTCTAAAAAAGACATAGATAAAAAAATAGAGGAGCAAAGGAAAATGAGAGAAACCATGAATGAACAATATATGAGAGATTTTGAATGCATGACACGGATTCAAAGAGATATCCAGGAAATTAAAATCTCCATTGAAAGCTGGCAAAAGCTCTTGAAAGAAACTGAAAATAGACTTTCAGACCTTGAAGACAGGTGTGCAGCTTGTGATCAGGAAAGGAAAGACCTCTTGAAAATAATGAGGAACCAGGAAATAACAATTCAAAGACTGCAAGATGATGCAAAGCGAAATAATTTACGAGTGATAGGTATCAATGAAGAAGCAGGGGTCAACACAAAAGACATAAAAACTCTATTTACAGAAGTACTAGCAGAAAACTTCC
>RJWT010033431.1:0-13903 GCA_004365215.1 Cuniculus paca
TATCATAAAGAGTCCCCTTGACAAGGAGTTCAACTGAAAGACAATTTATTTTAATAGACTTACATAAGGATAAATAACATTCAAGGGCTATAAATTCAGTCAAGGCAAATACCAAAATATTAGGAACAAGTCAAGCCCAATTATAAACTATGTAATTGTAACAGTCAGTCGACAATGGACGTAAATTATCAACTACATTTCAAAAATGTTCTGCATTATAATTTGCCAAAGAATTGTTAGGTGCTATGTATTTTAACATCATTGATTGGTCAGGGATTATGTTAAGGTTCAATAGAAATTTAATTTAACATCTACAACTTTGGTATTTTGAACTAAAAATTTTCCCAAAATGACAAACCTATTTAAAAAAATCAAAGTGAAGTTAAATATTCTAACTTATCCTATTTCCAAAATTAAATGCGTTAACCTCAGCACTAGATGTATTTCGGTAATATTTTTCTACGTAGGTCAATGGCCAGAGAGATTGTAAAATGAAAATTCCTTGTCAACATTAATAGACATTCAGAAGCTATCCACTTGCAAATTGGCTTCCTTGGGACTAAGGTTGCACCGGTCCAGGGTCTCAACCTTCATGGAGAAAAACAAGGCATTGATTGCCCAAAAGTAGTCATGAAGCTTGCAATTGCTTGGCTAAAGCTTGCAACTTTATATATACCAGATTTCTAAACTCATGTGTGGTCTAGAAACAAGCAATTTTCTTGAAAAGACTTTAGGAAGATAAAATAAGAAAGAATTTATTGTCAATAGCACATCCTTCACTCTATTTGCATGTTTTTTGATTTTTTTGTACTTTTTTCCCATGAAAAAACAAACTTTACACTTAAATATGACTGACGAAAATTTCAATATTTGCTTACAGAAATGGACTTAACTAATTGTAAAGCACTAAAAGGCATCTCAATTTACTTAGTAAAAATTTCTAAGATGAACGGAGTAGGGAGCATCCATTTTATACCCAATTATAAGATTTCCTCAATATTTTCCTTGACCATTTATCATTTTTCTCAGAGGTCCTGTCTCTTTATTTTCAAATGTTATTTCTTACTCTCCTCCCAAAACCCTTCTTTCCATCCTTGCTTTCCCTTGACTCCTCCACTTAACTTCAACTTTTCATCCTGACTTCCTGTCCTCTCTGCCCTGTCCCTGTGCCTTTAGGCTGCTTCCAACCTTATTTCCCCTCTTCTTTCCTACCAAGCAATTCAATCTTCCGGTGACTTTTCCCACACAAATTGTCACCTCTCTGCTCAGCAAAACATTGGCTGTTCCTCTACAACAAATTTCCTCAAAGGGAAAGAGAAAGCAAATGTAGACCCTTTGATATTTTCCTAACAAACGAAAGAGACAAAAGAAAAAGACCATTGGCCCTATGAAAATGGAATGGGAAATAAGGGAAAAATGTTAACTCTAATACATGTAGAATTGACAAAGGTGAAACAGCTGATAAAGTTCCGATGGACAGAGAAATTTGAAAGCAGCCGTACAAGGTTAGGGATTTGCCTCTGTAAAATAAAAAGTAAAAAAATAAAAAAATAAAGGAAAAGAAAAGAAATGGAAACTGATCAGATAGCATAGCAGGCAACACGCCTCCCCCCAGCAGGACCGGCTTTGCTCAGCATGGGGTTTCTCTCCTGGAGGAGCCTCTGAGAATCAGTGTTCACAATCAATTTCTATTGAGCAGGGACAATTTCAGTCTACGGAGTGAATCTTTGAAAACCTTCTAAAGCAAATCTCTACACAGGGACTTGCTGCAGCACAGTGGCCCTGGCAATGGCAAAGGAAAGTCACAGGCCTCCCAGAGGCCGGTCACCTACCACCAAAGCCTCAGGGCGATCTTTTCATTCCTCCTCAGGGCCACAGAACGCATCTGCATGATTGGTTCAGGAGCGTTAGTGCAAAGAACAATTAAAGGTAAACTTTTAGAAAGACACCAGCATAGGAGGGAGATAAAGAAAAAGAGAAGGCACCTAAGGACTGGCAAATGAGGGGTATTTAAATCTGTGGGAGCGGGGAGCTGATGAGAAGGAAGATGGCAAGGGGTGGTGGCTGCTTCTGAATGCTGTGCCTGCTATCCCATCCCAGAGATTCTTCTAAATCAAAGAGAGAGAGTGGGCTGATATTTGATAAAGAAGACACTGCTGGAATGAAGTCTGGTAAGTGCGCAGAAGCAGCTTATCAGTAGGAATCTCTAAAGTGGGGGAAAGACCAGCTCACTACAGAAAATTTAGCAAGGTGCAGCGTAACTATTAAATACAAAGTTAAAAATGGGGCTTGGAAAAGGAATAAATACATGCCAGAAAATACATAAGGTTTTCCCAGCTCTCTGTAGCCATCTAACAATTAACAATCATAATAAAGAAAGCTAAAAAGTATGTAAGAAACAGATAGTGATTCCTTGATTCCTTGAGCAAAGAGGGGATGCTAGAGATATTTCCATGAAGTTACCAAATGCTAGAAGACAATCCAGTCTCTGTGAAATCTCAAGTGTGAGTAGACAAAGCAAAAGGTTGCAAGAAAAAAGGAGAGTAAATAAATAGTATGTTCAAAGAGATCTGCAGCCCCCCGACATTGTGTGAGCCTCAGAACCAGCCAGAGGATGGATGGTTCAGTGAAACACAAATTTCTGGGCTTTCTTCCCAGGAGGTGTAATTCAGTTGGTCTGGGGAGGAGCCTAAGACTGTGCCTTTCAAAGGACTTTCCAGGTGATACAGATGCAGTGATTCTATTGACCACATGGTGAGTAGTACTCGTCTCAAATATGTAACCATCTGATAGGCATTTGGAATTCCTGTAAATTCAGGTTTACCATAAGTAGTCACCAGGGGCTTGAACTTAAGAACACTTTGCAGAGATATCTCACACCAATCTCTGTGGACCTCAGTTTCCCTTTAAGGGGGCATTTAAGATAGCTATCCTTAATTCTCTAGCGTGGTTTGATAATTGGGTGCACTCTTAATTGTAGGTGAGGTCCCTAATTATACAATTAAGGTTCTAAACCTTTTGAAATTCTAATATGGAGAGTGCTTTCATGCCAGTGGCCCTCTCATTATTTTTAAAACTCTTTGTCATATCAACCAAATCCAGCTGAAGCTGTTCTGCAATCTATAGCCAATTCACACTTGCCCCAGATAGTAATTATAGAAAACTTATGGCTTTTCTATTTGTAAAGGCTGAAGTTTTTGAGGAAATAAGCAGCTTTCAAATGTCAAGCACTCACCAGAGCCTCCGCCTCCACGAAAGAGGTTGCTGCAGCTGTGTGGAAGGATAGGAAGGCTGCTGATATTAGAAAAGGGATTTACTCTGACCAGGCTTGAACTGACCTGTGGGGCTAAGAGTCATTTGTTCAGTTGGCCTCTTCTGCAAGAGGGAGAACAATTTGACGATGTTTGTGCCGGAGTCTTTCTGTGCTTTCCTCTGACCCTGTTTCCAGACACTTAGCTAAGGACAGAACAAGTGGATAGACAGATTACTCATTTTTTCCCTTATTTTTTTTCTAAGAAATGCAATGAAATCTCATTCTTTCTTGGAAAAATGTCTTTCTTGCCATACACATCATGTGGCTTTGAGAACATCAAGTTCATGTTCATGAAAATTTTAAAGTTAACCAGGATGACAAGGAAGGAACTAAACTGACCTGTCTCCTTCCCTCTTTCCTTTGCTAGTTTTCTCTTTCATTCTTTGGCTTCCTTTTCTCTTTTCCTTTCTCATCCTTTTACTCTTCTTTTCTATCTTACCCCGATAAAGGAATATTACATTATTCAAATTAAGGCTCATCACCATCATCATAAATTGATTTAACATCATTAAGTACAATCATGTAGCATTACTATCATCATTATCTGGGGTGGCCAGAGAGGCCAAATGCGCTCCTCCCTTCCTCCCTTTCTTTCCCACAGCTTCCAAGATAAGAGGGTCTTTATTTTTATTGTCCATCTTCCTGTTTATGAATATAAATGCTATTTCCCCTTTCTGTCTCCTTTTTCCTTAGTACTATATAATGCCAGTGTTGTTTCTCCCCTTTATTCATTTACCAGAAATTATTTACGGTTGCTCAGCTAAGACTAAACTGGCAAGGGAAGTCAACGTGGAAACGACTTTCTGTGAAATACCAATGTGTTAGATTGTCCTATTAACTATTTAAGCACGCAAGATTATTACTTCAAAGCTTCATCTACTGCAATTATGTCTAAGTACGCCTTCACTGCAGAGATCCTAGTTATGATGTCCAGGGGTCACGCCCACGTTAAAACCATGCCTTTCTTGCCATCGTAAAATTTAAGATGCCCCTAGAGTCGCAGTTCACAGAAGGCGAGGCGTGTGCACACCATCCTGTCAGAGTTGCAGCTTCAGTCAAGAGATCTTCCCTCAGATAAATAACCTAGCATTGCTTCAAACATCATTTTATTTCTTAATTGGTAGCACATACTTCTTTGCTGGATAAATGGAATGGACTAGGTATGGCATCATCCTTAATTAATTGGTGTGCTAGCTACTTAAGAGGGCACACACCACTTGTGTTATTAAACAGTGTCATGTCAGATTTAATGGATGTCATTATGGGTGTTCCTCGGGGATCATTCCTTGGACCATTGTTATTTATGATCTTTATAAATGAGCTGACAAGGCAGTGTGCTGAGTGTGGTGTGTATCTCTATGCTGATGAGAACAGTCCGGGGCGGGAGTGCTCCATCACTGTGTGAACTTTGAAGCTACTCTGTTCAGGGCTTCCTTGGGTGGAAACGGAATTGTTTTCAATAAGGCAAAGACACACACCTAGGCATTGGAGGGATTCTCCAAAACTGTGCATGCAAAGATAAAAATTAAATGCCCAGGTGTTTCTGGGGTCAGAAGTTTTAGGGAAGGTGCTATTACTACATTGGCAGATATGTTTACTTATTTAAGTGACACAAAGCAAATTACATTCAGAAAAATAATTTAGATTATTTTTGATCCTGGAAATTTAGACAAGCTTCTACTCTGGATACAGTGAGTGGTAAGGGAAGTGAAAAGCTTTTAGCCTTGATTTTTGCCTCTTCCTAAGTGTTATTTTCTGACCTGTCCAGTCTGCATTAGGGAAGCTTCATACGTACACCTTATACTTACTTTTTAAGTCTTCTCACTAGATACTCAGTTTTTTGAGGGCAAGACTCTGATTTTATCTCTGTAGTTCCAGAGCTGAGCCCAGAATAGGATATCTCCTAGCTACTAAAAACATGTGTTATGGAATGAATATATCAGTCTATGTTTTGTGCAGCAGAGAGCAGGCCAGAGACAGCATTATGGAAGAAAAGGAGTTTAATATAGAAAGCGGGAATAATAGGACATACATAAATGCAGGAGCTGCTGGAGGTGACATGGTTGGAAAGCTGCCCCAGGAAGAGAGACACAATCACTCAAGGCTTATGCTCCAGGCACTGCAAAAAGAGGAGACACTGGCACTCACAGGGAAGTCTGACAAACTGCAACAACCTTGGGACAAAGACAGCTTATAAGAGAGTCTGAGAATCTACCATGTCAGCCCGAAAGTGATCTAGAAGCCACTGAATCTGGTAGGCAATCTTCGCAGAATCACAGTTTCTGCTCCTGTCTACACTGTCATTATCAAACTTAAAATCAGAACATGAAAGGAAGGGAATTCTGAAGTGTAAGCCCAGCTCCACCTCCGCAGGGCAGAGCTCTTGGGTGTGGGAGGGATGGTAACAAAATTGACAGCAAACAATGCAGCGCAATATATAAATAAAGTGCCAGCAGCCCAAAACAAAGGGACACTTATTCACCAACTGTTGCCCAAGGTAGGCGGCTTTGACTGATGACACTAGTAAGACATCAGCTAATGTCAACACAGGAGAGAACACGCATGCCAACTTGTCTGTATTCCCTGTGAGATAACAGAACAAACATGGGCAAAGGAAGAAAAAGAACTGCAGCTACCAATAAATGTTTCTATTCGGATAGAATAGAAAAATTAACACAAAAGACAGCCTTGAGTTATTTTATCAAAAATAAGGATGCAGGGTAAAAATTAATTTATATTTTATGATTTAACAACTAGATATCATGGGAATAGTGCCAGCTTGCTTTCTCTCTGTTTTGAAAGTCATCGTAGCTCTCTTTGCTGTCATGGCATCTGCCAGAGACAGTCTTGCCCTTCTTGGCTTGGCAGACAGTGATCGCATTGTCCTGCGCTCAGAATAGTTCCATCTGGATGAACCTTCCACTTACTTCATTTGTATTGTACTCTGCCTTCACACGATGACCAAACAAAATAATGGTACTATAAGCAAATGTTTCTTGTTACGGTTAGGCACATTATAAGTAAAACTATTATAATTTTATAATTTAGGGTGACCTTGGCATTCCAGGAAATGTGCCATTACTTCTCTCTGGAACTAAAAATGGTAAGAATAGACTTGATGCTATAACTTCACTAGAACAAAAGCCAAGAGGAAGAAGGAAAAGGAAGAAACTTTTCCTTTTGTGTTGAACATTTGAATAATATTTAATTTTTTTTCCTAAGGATTTATGTTGAATGTAATGTTGCAGTAGACTTTTCAACAAAGTCACATAGTAAGAAAATTAGAAAATGAAGAATAATTTAGTTTAACAATGGTTTGTCCCTAAAGAAGACAGAACTCCTTTTTCAATAAAATTGCTGATGTTATGATCATAATTAAGGTTCATTCATTTACTCAGGAAATATTTAACAAGAAAGACTTGGTATGTATATGGCATTATATTATACCATGTTGGGGTACCAAGATGAATCTAAAATAAGCTTTATTCATAAATTTCCATTCTAGTAAGAGAAGAGAAATAAACTTACAAATAACATCAATTTCAAGGTAAAATATCAATGCTAAAATATTTAAATTCATTACTGCAGAAACAGTAAAATCAGGGAAGCTTCCATAGATGTGTCTTTGAATTTTGCTTTGTAGAATGGTTATGATTTGGATTTCTTCCAGTTAAGCAAACTAACTTTATTAAAATCACACAAGTTTACCTAAATAACATACAGTTAAAGGATCTCTAAAGATGGGTAAATTTATTCAGGGCTAGCAGAGCACTGCAACAAAAATACACCGGCTATAGTTAGTTATAAGTACATTCAAGGAAGTCAAAACATCAGGAAATTTTTCAAGGCAAAATGAAGAAGGTTACATAGGTAATATGATACAATAATCCTTGGCCACAAGAATTAATAGCAAGGCTGTTCAAGGATCAATAACAAGGATGACACCAGTCCGAGGTTGAGCTGATAGTTGCTATAGAGATGTCCTCACAGAGGTATTCTTTGTGAGAGTTCGAGGTAGTCACTGTACAAGGTTGTGGTTTAGACAGTCTTTGCAAATAGCTCCTGTTATCAGGTAAAAACATAAGATCCTCTCCTTCACAGTTGCCCTACTTTATTGATGTTGTTTTATTTATTTATTTGCCTTGATGAGGGTGTAACACTGCTGAATCCATTTGCAGTCTGACAACTGTCACCTGACATTCAGCTTGCTCAAACTGTGTCTTATTTGACACCACAGCATTAGAGGACAGAGCTGACTATCTCTTCTCATGTTTTCTTCACTTGACTTCCAAGTCTTTACAGCCTTGGTTATTTCCTGAGACTGCCCACCCTCAGGCACCTTGTCTTATTCTTCCTGTTTTCCAGCCAGACCTGCCTTTAGTTGACCTTCCAATTTTTCCAGAAACACTCCCACCTTAGAGACAAGATGCAGGCTATCTCTCTACCTGGATCATTCTTCTTCCAAATTACCACATGGCTAACTCTCTCACTTGCTTCTGATCTTTGCTCAGATGATACAGTGGGCTGAATAGTGACCCCTACAAGATAGGTCTGCATCTTAAGCTCCATAACTTGTGAATATGTGGTTATTTGGAAAAAAGGTTTTTACAGATATAATCAAGTTAAAGATTGTGAGATAACAGCATGCTGGATTATCTGGGTATGCCCTCAATTTAATGATACTATGTTTACATAGAGACATACACAGGAGAGACACTGAGAAAGAAGTCCTTATGAAAGGGAAGACCGAGATTGGAGTCAGGCAGTCACATGTCAAGGAATGCTTGGAGCTGGCAGAAGCTGAAAGAGACCAGAAACAATCTTCCTTGACTCCAAACAGAACATAACCTGCCAACACTGAAACTTCAGACTTCTGGCTTCCAGACCTGGGAAAAATTAAATTTCTGCACTTGTAAAAACATGGTTTGTGGAAATTTTTGCAGACTCCCCAAAATAACATAGACATCAAGTTTATTAATGAATATCACTTTGACCTTCCCTTTAAAAATACCTTCTCCTCTCCTCATCGTCCCTGGCATTTTTGGTTTTATTTTATAGCACTTTCCACTGTCTAAAGACTTTGTCCAATAAGTTTTATAAAACATTTATTATCCATCTCCTACAAGAAAGAAAAATTCTTAACAATAAGGATTTTTCTGTTTTGGTTACTCCATCTCAACTGCCCTAACTAGAACCTGGCGTGTGTGAGGTACACACTCAATTTGTGAATGAGTACATGGACACAAATGTGAGAAAGTACTGAGAGTATTTAGTGAACAGTGCGACCCACTATCTTAAGTTTACAAATAAAAGGATATAAGCATAGAAAAATTAGACTATGAATAATTTGCAGACAACGATGCATTCAAAGATAACTTGTGAGCTAACCAAAGTGCATTATGCTTAGGGATGTTCTGAGGGGAGAACTATGGTTTCTTGCAAGCGTTTGATGACCCCCTCCTTGTTAAACAACTACAATGATGTAAAACCCTGGCTTTGGACTCACTCATTTGCCCCACAGAAGGAGATGGAATTTACATTATTGTAAGGATGGAGAAAAGAATGAAGTAGACAAGCCTAGTCGACGCTCTTCTTTCATTCTGAAGTTGCTCTTGGTAGGCATGTGCTCTGCTCTCTAATGCCATTGATTTAATGAGTGGTATGTATTTCAAGGAGCGACGGACAGAGTTCAGTGCTGCTTGTGAAAAGTCTGGCCGGTTATGAGGCCAAAGAATGACAATGGCACCTGCAAAGAAAGCATGATTTGTACTCTATTCTTCTATGGTTGGAGGAAGCCTTCAAGGTGGGCAAATACTTTTTATTCATTGGCAAACTATAGATGAATTTCCCTCAATCTGTGATTTTCATGTAACATTTCAATGTGACACAAGTCATGGAACCAATAGCCTTCCATATAACCAAAAGACGTGTTCTGCAGATGGAAGTGAAGGGACTCTATAAATTGAGAACTAAGAAAGTTTTGGAAACTGGAATTACAACCATGCAGACATAATAATCTCTTTGAAGACAAGTTGAAAATTGCTGCTTTCTGATGTATAGGATGAGACTGACCATGTTGGACCAAATCTAAGTATATCATCTTACTAATTCTTTTAATCTTGAAAAAGAATGAGTTTTTTGGCCTCAGTTTCTTAGTGCATAACTTTGGACAGAATTTTGTCTTATTAGATTATTAAAAATATCAAATGAAAAAATATCAAATGATCTATGCAACTATTTCCAGGAGAAAAAAAAAAACTTGTGCTAGAATGACACTCCTGCCTTCTCTCGCAATCTCTCATGCTCACTCAGGGAGGAAAGCGATTTACCTAAGAGTTGTGTTCAAGAGAAAGATACATTCTGATCAATTTCTTTTCTCTTTCTCTTTAAAATAGTCACTTATGGGACCTTTGTACTTTTCTGCTACTCCACTCTGTAAACTCAGGAAACGGAGACCTGCAATCACCAGCGAGGCCACGGACTGGAAAGAAAATTTGTCTAATTTGAAGGCAAAGTATGACTAAAACCATTGTGCAATACATATATTTTTGATGTTCAGCTCAGCTTTCATCAGTAACAAAACTCTTAATTTGCCTCCCACCCCACAATTTTTTTGCATTTATTTCTCAAATTGTTCCAAACTTGGGTAAGGAAAAAGTACATGACTAATGGCTTCCCTCAAAACTCTAACATCTTCTACGAAGCAGAATTAATACAATTATTATGCAATATCTTTAAGCTATGCTTGGAAATGACTACCATATGCATTCCATTTTTGTCAGAAGCATAGAAATATCTTCATTTTATAGTTCAGATTTTCCACTTTAATAGCAAATCAGAAAAGGGGTGAGAAAAAAGACACTGAATACAAAATAAATGATAAAACTTTGTTGCATTTTGTGGTTATGCACATGATGTACACAACTTTAAAAATGTACACAACTTTAAAAATGAAAGTGTGTGTGTGTGTGTGTGTGTTCATGGTTTTGATCTAGGAATTGCTCTTTTATCTTTTGGGAAAAAAAAATCCAAAGAAACTTGTTTGCATCTGCATTCTGCACTGTACCCACCCTACCTCCAACTCTTGGCTCTCCCTAGTAGGTCATTATTTCCCCTAGTCAGGGTAGCAGAATTGCCCTTTTGTTCTCTTCTCCAGCTACAGATAGGTAGAAGACATTGCTTCTTGAGCTTACTCACTAAATACCATAATATCCTCCAAACATGGGTTATATGGTTATTTCTGGAAAAACTGTAGTAGTTTTAATATGGTTATCATAGCCACACATTTCGTTTTTATGAGTTTTTATATAGCACTATTACTTATGTGTTAATCCTAAGGATATTGTTGTAATTTGTTTTATGTGCTTAGTGTTATAAAAACCTTGCTACAACTGCTACAGTGAAAGGTCTGCAAGCATCTCATTCGATCGCGCATGTTCTCTGCCTTACACTGCATCCGATTACCACAGGCTCCACGCACAGCTTTAGCCCACTGACGCAAGCCATGTGTTCCTGGAAATACTAACTCCTTTTCTTCAGAAGCTGATCACCTGCCAGCTCCCTGAAACCGCGCCTCTGAGAAATTCCGCAGCTTCAGGCTCCTGCTCCGCGTGATGAGCATCACTTGCCTTGTTTCCTGCAGACTGGAGCAGTGCCTGTTTGTAAACCAACCTTTCTATCTGTTTCTCTAACTTTGCAAACTGCAGACTTAGTGTTTGGTTGTTTCCTTTGTCTGTGTTTTTAAATTAACGATTTCCAGTGTCGTTATTACCTTCTACCTTCAACCTCTGTTTTGTTTCCCTCACTTCACATAAAAGGAAGATGTTCCTCAGAGAGGGCCATTCTGGAGTTGCCATGACATCTTACTTTACTAGCAAGACTGTTTATAGGAAAGCAGTTTCTTTGCTTCCTTAGGAGTCGGTCCATGCTCATGAGGTACATTTGTTATTTTTGAGAGTTTCTTGCTTTGGGCCACACTATAGAAATACATTTTTACGTGAGCATTCACTAGCACATATGCACAAATCATGGATGGCACCCAATCACTGTACTGCATGTAATTTCTGCTTTAGATCTTTCTTCGTGTTTATAGCTAGGGAATGAAGAGAAGAAATACAATCTCGCTGTAAATATCATGATCACATTCTGGTCTCAAATAACTATGCTGGGTTTTTGTTTGTTTGTTTATTTTTTTAATGACATTGAAAAGAGACCCAAAGGGTCTTCCAGTTTGGTTCAGGATATAGAAAGTTGAAAGTTATAATTTCTCCTTCCCAATGAAGAGCCAATTTTTTTTTTTTTTTTTTTTTGTGGCACCGGGGATTGAACTCACGACCTTGCTCTTGCCGGCCAGGTGCTTAGACCGCTGAGCTAGATCCCCAGCCCTGTTTTTGAGACAGGGTTTCACTATACCGTTCAGGCTGGCCTTGAGCTCACTTTGTAGCCCAGGCTGGTCTCGAACTCACAATGATCCGCCTGTCTCAGCCTCCCGAGTGCTGGGATTACAGGCATGAGCCAGCACACCGGGCTCTGAAGAGCCAATTAAACGACAGACTTACAGATTTTTAACAGATAACAGCACAAAGGAAACAAAAATAAACTAAATTCCAGAAAGTGTTGAATTTCTGGAAGAGGACCACAGCTGCTTTCAGGGCTGTTGTACTGACAGAGGAATCAGATGCAGATGAACCCGCGGACGCATTAGCGAGCTTGTTACGTTCACTGATGGGTTAGTGTTTCGGATGGGAATCACTAGAAAGAAGACGCAGAGTCTGCAGATCCTTGCCAGCTCTTGCCCATAACACTTCAGCAAACACACACCTGTAGAATATGCCAAAGACCTGGGCAGGGCAGAGATTCTGAGGGAAGTTTCTGACTGTGGTTTAGAGGCTCTTTTCCCACTGTAAGTCATTGGCAAGGACATGTAGAAGGTGGAAATAAACCCCACTGAGGTGCACTGAGATCCTTCATGGAGCATAAGCTCTGACTACAGAATATCCAAGAAAGGGTGGGAGACCTAAAAAAAAATCTTTCAAGGCATTTTGAGCCCCGACCCAACTTAATATGTAGGTCTTACAAAAGCTGGTGCAAGATAGCCAAGTAGAAGACTCTAAGGTACAGAAGCCAAAGGAAGAGCTGACCCGAAAAGAGAACTCTCCGGAGACTGACAAAAGAAGCAGAGAAGCTGGACTGAAATCACTCACAATTGGAAAAGGTTGTTGGAAGATGGAAGTGAAAGGAAATCTCTGAAATTCCTCAGACATTTGAACCTAGAGATGATTCGCACCTAATTAAAACTACATCCCAAACCGCCCTCAATTACCTAGTTACTAACAACCGCTCCAGCACCCCTGAAGAGGGAAGGTACCTTTTTGGGGGGAAATAAATATTTATTTTAGTCTCTTGGGTTGTGTATAAATAAAAACATGAGACATACAAGAAACATGTCACCAACATTTAAGAGCAGCTACAATAAAGATCACCCAGAAATGTTCCAGATGTTGCAAATATGAAGCAAAGCTTTTTAATAGTGTTCTTGTATTTACACATATTAAAGAACTGGTGAGGGTGCAGAGAACATATGTGAGCAGTTGGGGAATTTGAGGAGAGGGAATAAAAAACTAGAAATATGAAAATATCAAAAATAAGCTCTCTCAGAAATGACCTCTCTCTCTCTCTCTGTCTTCATAGAAACACACACGTACACCCTGAGTGGGCTAAACATGAGACTAGAAAAAGCTATGGAAACAGAGAATTTGAATACAAATCAATATGTATTTTTCAAACTGGAATACAAAAGAAAACTAAATGAAAAATCAGAACAAGATCTGTGGGACAATATTAAAATATTAAATGGTCTAACTATGAATAATTAAAATTGAAGATGGAAAGGAGAGAGATATGGAGCGCATAAAAATATTAAAACAGAAATAACAGAATTTTTTTTCAAATTATCAGTCCTAAGATCCAGAATTGAACACTAAGTAGGATAACTTCAAATAAAGTCATTCTTAGACCTTGCAATCAAAATTCTGAAGATCAAAACAAAAATTACTGAGGGAAGAAACTTGCATTATGTATTGAGAAACAGCAAAAAGTGATGGATGGCTGACATCATCAGAAACAATGAGACCCTAACAAAGTTGAACAATATGCTAAGAGAGCAAAGTAAAAGAGAAAATATGTGAAAAAAGGTGTGCACTAACAAAAATATCCAATAATTATGAAGGTGAAATAGAGATATTTTAAACATTTAGAAAGCTTAGAGAATTAATTGCTAGTAGGACTGCTAAACAAACAATGTCAGAGCAAAGATTTTCCAGGCTAAAGATTGGTTCCTGGGGAAATGTTAGCAAGAAAACAAAATAGAATGAGTGAAATGCATAGGCATATATAGGACATTTTTTCGGAAGTATTGAGAATTTTAAGTAAAAGTAGTAATGATGTATACATAAGTAGAATATGTAACAACAGGGGGAAAGAAGGGATGCAAAGAGGTAAAGGAAATCATATGAATATGGTGTAGTTAGTTGTTTGCATACTAATAGAATATAATTTTAAGTATTATTACTGTAATCAATTAGAATGCAT
>RJWT010033432.1:0-13900 GCA_004365215.1 Cuniculus paca
GTTTGTTGTTTGTGTACAGGAATGCGACTGATTTCTGAGTATTGACTTTGTATCCAGCTACATTACTGAATTTGGTTATGACATCCAGAAGTCTAAAAGATGACTTCTGTACTCAATTCTACATGACAAGTCTTAGTGTCCTTTTCATTCTCTCCTTTCCAATCAGTTCAGTGTGCTCATTGCCAAATCCTACAGCTTCATGTAGAATTCCAGAATTCTACTGGATTCTATAAGGGAAAAAGCCTGCTGTACCCCTCAGATAAGTAATGTTGTACAGAATGTTATTGTGCAGGCCTGGGGGCAACACTTCTTGATATTTGTATGCAACAGTGGTCATATGCTTTACAGTACTAAGTCATTTGTAAATAGGACTGGCCCTTGAAGAATGGGAATAGAGAAAAAAAGAGTTTGGATTTTATACTGCCAACTCTCTTTTGACATCTTCCGTATTATCCCCTTCTCAAATATTTATGTATGCTCAGTGTCCATTTCAGTGAAGTTAGTCCTGTGTTTTTGGCAAGGTAGCATTGGTGATAATAGTGGATTATCAGATAAACATTGTTCCTTGGTCCAATTAAGTAATCATCCTTGATATAACATGTAACTGCTGTCTCATTGCTCACGAGTACCTTAATCTAATTTATAGTCAGACTTTCGGACCAAATGGCAGACTGTTATTTGTGGGGATATTAGGTGTGTTGGGAAGGAAGTGAGGACAGGCTTTCCATGACCTTCAACATGAGCAGCTGGCCCAGAATTTGGGTATGTTGACAGGAGCAGAGTAAGGATTATTTCTTGTTCATTTGATTCACTTGACAATCAAGAGAAATCAAAATTTTTAGTGCGTACTGTGTGCCAGACATTATATAGGCATTAGAATTGCAAAAACAACTCCTCAGAAGTCGTTCCAATTTTTTTCTTCTGGAATGGAACATAGACATACAAACCAATTGTTCGTTCAGTAGTAGTGGAGGCTCTTACTTCTCAGGGGCCTGTGAAAATATCTAGGCCTCTTTCACCAGTAATGAAACTCTTAAACTCTTCCAAATGAGCATGTATTTGTTCAATTACATTTATTCAACAAATACTTACTGAGTACCCATTGGCAGATCTACCTTAGGACTGTTGAGTGGGCAAGAAAGAATTCCTGCTTTTATAAAACTTATCTACTAGTTGGAGAGACATGAAAAATGGAATATCAAAAAAAATGACTTGAGATAGAATGAAATACTATGAAGAAGGTAAGTGCATTAGGAGGAATAAGAGTAATGGAAGTTGGGAAGGAAGCTCATTTCAGTAGGATGTAGGGAACAATGACCTGAGAGTGGAAGGAATGAGAAGCTTCCAAGATTCCAAGAACAACAAGCAGAGAAGCCTGAAAGCTGCTGTGAGAAGAGCGGGAAGGTCCCTGGGCCAGCTCAGAGAGGTGGGGAAGGTGGTGAGAGATGAAATTGAGAAGGCAGATTGGGCCCCATTCATCAGGCTGAGAGTCCTGGATCTTATTCTAGTGTGGAGAGAAGGGCTGGAGGGTTTTATGTTTACAAAAGATTACTCTGAGTGCAGCATGAAGATTGGGTGATGAGAGTAGGGGTCCCAACATGGAACAAAAAACTAAGTTAGATGGTTTATTCACTCATTCCATATTCATGTAGCTCCTTATTTCTATCTTCCTTTCTTTTCTTGAACATTACTGAAACAAACCTTCATGGTGGCTGTGTCTAACATTAATATTTCATTTTATGAATTTTTTTTTGGCAAGTGCTTCTCTGTCTTAGATTAGGATTTTAGGATTTTAACAACTATGTTTTAAACCTCTCTTATATAAGCAGACGCCAGGAGCTCATCGTCTCTTGTAATCTTCATAAAAATCCTGCCATCAGTTTATTATTAATCTTACCTTATAAATGAGGACACTAAAGTACAGAGTCATGGCCATCCACTTAGGACACGGTGACCAGGATATGGTCACTAAACCTGTGGTCTTTCTGCCATATTACACCGTTTCTTAAATAGTTGAATGGGCAAAGGTGAGTTTATATGGGAAATTAGGAAATTGGTTTTTCTGAGACTGGCATTTTTCAGGAATAGTGTATGACAGTGAGAGGTGACTTTGCCCCCAGGAGACAGTTGGTGATATCTGGTAACATTTTTTAATTATCACAACTTGGGATGGGGTGCTCCTGGCATCTATAAATTAGAGATCATGGATATTGGTCAACATTGTACAGTACATAAGACAGGCTTTCCACATCAAAGAGTTAGCTTTCCCAAATTTTCAATGATACTATGATTGAGAAATCCTGTTCCAGGGGTATTTTTTTGCATTGCTAATCTTTCCATAATTTTAATTAATACATATTTCCTAGGTACTCTTGCTTATTGTTCTGCTTATGTTTCTTTGCTCTTACTCTAAGGGGAATTTAAGGACCAATGAAAGAACATGGAGCCTGTTGTTAAGTTGCTTGTGTGTATGTTTTGTTTTTGTAAATGGCAGGTTGTCTCCTCGCACTACTTTATCAGTGAGTCGATGGCAGCCCGAATTCTGAGCTCTGGAGCCATTCTGGTGACTGCTAGAGCTTTATCACCAATGTCTTTGTTGCTCCATGTTTGGCTTCTACTGGAGTGGTGTAGGCTAATCTTTCAACACCAAAAGAGCACTTCTTCCAGAATATTCTGTGACCTGGGAGCAGGACATCCTCAACTCCTGACTAGGAAATTCAGAGAGATCTTAAAAGCTCTAAGACTGGAAAGCATATTACCTCTGCTGGATAGCACCTCTTCAAAGTTTAAAAGTACTAATACACTCCAATGGGGATGAGAATGACCCCTGCCCCTCTCCCCCAACCAGAGCACACATATAACCTTCATAAAATGTCAGTAGCTTTCAGACAGTAACATCATTCTGAGCTACCCAAGTGTGTGGTCCTATAGAGACAGCAGGTTGTCTGCACATTCGCATTCAATTTACAGGGCATGATGTTATTCATAGTCCTCATTCGTCTTGAAGTCAGGGGGCTAACTTGATTACTAAAAGAATAAAAGACTGTGCATTGTCTTTCTGATTCTTAAACTTCCCATCAGAGGAGTAATCTGAAGGTGCATGGACTGGTTGAGGTTGTGATTCTATGACACTCTTGCTCTGGGAAGATGTAAACTCAGAAGCAGGGTGAGGGTCCTTGAATTGGTGCCCTTATTTCAGATACTTCTTAGTACCTTTGCTTCCCCTTAGACTTGCCTGACTACAAAAAAAAATGCCTTCTGCTTAATAAACTTCTGCTTGTAATAGTCTGAAACAAGGAGGCTAATCAAAGGCCCTGTTCTGCAGAACAGAGATGCTAAATGACAAGATTAATTTTCGTAATCAAGCAGCTTAATTTGGACATTTTCCCTCCTCTCTGTTGCTGATTGAAATTGAAGCAGATTTTGCCATGGTGAGATTCTGGCCTTGCCTAGGAAAGCTTACTTACTGGTACCAGAAGAGTGGAGGCAAGGTGACTGTGGTCAGAGACGTGAGCGGAGGCAAAAGTGGGAAGAGCATCACGTGAGGCGAAATGAGAATAAGAGAGCTAATGCAGAAGTCACTGGAATTTTTCTAGAGCCTCTTGAATGAAAAGATGTGAAGGACTTTATGTAATTGTGTACACAGTGACCACTCACTATCCTGAAATGTTTGTATTAGGGGAATTAGAGCACTCCCTCATACAGCTGTGACATGTTCAGGCAGAAAGACACCATATAAATCTCTTTTTTATTATTTTTTAAATTTTTTTTATTTTAAAGAGAATAGAACCATATAAATCTCATCCAACTACTTTTTTTATAATACAGTCCAGGAATGTTAAAGAAATTGTACCTTGTTCATTAATACCAAACAAAATTTCAAGACTGAAAGTCAAGAAGGTTAAGTAATCTAGTGGGATTTGCAGGAAAGCAAGCAGTGATATGGTGATGGACTTTACCTTTGTATAAAGTCTTGTAATTTGCAAGACACATTTAGCACATTTAAGTGACAAGTGTTATTTCTTAAATTGGAATTTGAACTGAATATTTTTCATCCTTGCCTCACCCCATATCAAAATCAGATCCAGTGGATTAAAGATTTAAATGTAAAACCTGAAACTGAAAATATTAGAATAAGATGTAAGTCAAAGATTTTTTTAAAATTATGACCTCAAGATTATGTCACCAAAGCAACAGTAGACAGATAGGACTGCATCAAAATGAGAAGCTTCTGCAAAAAAGGAAGCAGTCAACAGAGAGCCTAGACAACTGACAGAATAGAAGAAAATGCTTGCAAAACTGACGTCTGGTAAAGGAGTTAATATTCAAAATATATAAGGAACTCAAACAGCTCAATATACAAGAAAATGACCTGATTTAAAAAATGGACCTGTAAATTTTGCAAAAAACTATATAGAAAAAGAGGTGAACAAGTGCTTAACATTTTTAACACTAGGGAAAAGCAAATTCAAGCCACAATAAGACAGCATCCAATACCTATTAGAGTGACTGTTACCAAAAGACAAGAGATAAGGGCTAGAGAGGTGTGTAGAAAAGTGGATCCTTGCACACTATTGTTGAGAATGTAAATTAGTACAGAAATTTTGGAAAACAATATGGAGTGCCCTCAAGGGAAAAAGAAGAAAAAAATCCTAAAATTGGAAGTAGCACTTGATCTAGAAATCCCCTTTCTGGGTATAAAGGAAACAAAATCAGACTGGCAAAGAGAGGGTACACTGCCTTGCTCGTTGTAGTACTGTGTAGAGTAGCTAAGAGATGAAAGCGATGAAAGTGTCCATCACAGATGAAGGGATAAAGAAAATTGGTATATACTGGATGCATAGTTAATAACCTTTGAAAAGGAAGCGAATCCTGTCACTTGTGCAAACATGGCGAAACTGGAGGACATGATCCTAAGTGAAGGAAGCCAAGCATAGATGGACATACACTCCATGATTTCACTTCTACATGGGACCTAGAACAGTTGAACTCATACAGAGTAGAATGGTGGTTGCTGGGACTTAAGTTGGGAATATTGGGAAGATGCTGATCAAAGAACACAGATTTCAGTTAGACGGGTTAATAAGCTGAAGAGATCTACGTACTGTAGAACATGGTGACTATAGTTAATAGCAACATAGTGTGTGCCTGAAAATTGCTAAAGCAATTAGATTTTAAATGGTCTTACCCCATGCAACAAAACAAATACATGAGGGAATACATAAACTCATTAGTTTTATTTAGACATTCTACAATGCATACATATAGCAAATATTATGTTGCACACCACACATATATATAATATTTATTTCTCAATTAAAACAAAAGAATCTGAACTGAATATTTTTGTACTTTTACTAATGTTAATGATAATAGCTCATGTACTTATTGTTATAAGCAAAACAAACACCTTGCTGTGGGGGATTCAATTGTTTCTCTTTCTCTGCTGTAGTTGGCTTTGAACAACATTATTTTCAAGGAAGAACAGTTTTTCAGTTTGGGATAAATATTTCAAGTTTTCCTAGATCCAACCTCACATAATTTATGTTGTTGTCTTATGCTGATCCTGGAGCCCCGGTTTCTAGTAGAAAATGTCGTGCCGTAGAATCATCTGTGAGTATGAAACTGAATAGCTGTAGATTTTAATACTAGGCCCTTAGTCACTGAACTTGGTTGCGCTTCTGCTGCTTAATTGGAAAACAGAGATGACAATGCTGGTCTGCTCCACAGAAGACTCGTTAAAGCTTTGCCCAAGAATAAAATACAAAAGAAACATTAAAAGATGAAGTAAATTGAACCTAAATAACCTATACAGAGGGAGAACTAAATCCAGGCTGAACAAGACTGAAATTAACAATTAAGCACTCGAAGCTTTATGTGAGTCTGTGTGTGTCAGGGATAAAGCTGGTGACAGCTTCCTGCTCAGTAGGTCTATGAATCCTGTATGAACCCAGAGAGAGACATATGGATGGAGGCACCACTGTGTAGTGTCCATGACCCTCATGACCAGAATCTTCATGAAACTTGGTTGGATTCATTTGCTCGTTCATTTAAAAATATTTAATAAGTACCTTTATGGGAATTATTGCTACTAGATGCTCTTCTAGACTTCATGGAGTTTAGAATTTATTGGAGGAGGTAATACATAACCAAGTATATATAATATAAACCTCTATGGGAAGCACGGCAGGAGCTGTAAAACTAAGCATTATATATGACTTTGGAAGGAAGTTTTAATTAGTTTGACCAGAGAAAGTACACTGGAGGAGATGGCATTTGAATTTCATGCATTTTCACAGGCAAGGACAAGGAAGGAGAGGGAGGGTAGAGTAAATGGAGGGACCTGCTTGGCTCAGTATGAGAGTGTCATAATTTTCGAGAATGAGTTCAAATGTTTTGGTTTTGGATTTGTGTTGAAGATACGTAAGAGGGAGGACTGCAAAATCTGTAGGGTAGATTATAAAGAACCCTAGACAGTGGTGGAAAACCCAAAAGGCATGCGAATATATGAAAGTAAAACTTTTAGGAATAACAACCTGAAACACTACCAACACCCTGATCTTCTTGGGATTTTGAAAAGAGCAGAGAGTGGAAATCAATTTAATAAAATGTAAGCAACACACAGGGTAGGGTAATAAAAAAACGGGCCATAGAGAATTAGAGCAACATTGAAAAGATTTCTCATCTAAAAATAATGTCTCACTAACAAAAAGAAGAGAACTGCTGAAACCACAAGACACAATGAGATCAGAAAGAAAAGGTAAAGTTTGACAGGTTTAAACTTGACCACCCAGGAATGCGTATTCTAGCAAAAAGACATAATTTGGCAGGTTCGGAGAAATATGAAAATAGGTAAATAAGGAATAAAGCATGCAGTAAAGTGACAATTCATATCAAGCAGAACATAATTCCATGTACTATTCTTTAAGTAGAAGCAGAAGAATATGGGATAGCTAGCTGGTCCAGGCAAAGTAAGTGGAGATTCACAAGCACAAAAGCAAATTCCTGTCTGGCTTGACTTCCTACACCAGTTTAGACTTGACTGAGGGTAACTTAATGGGAATTACAGGAGGATCAGCAGTTCAAACCCAACCTGGAAAGTTTGATGATACCCTGTCTCAAAATAAAATACAAAAAGTAGGCTGGGGATTTACCACAGTGCAAAGGCCCTGGGTTCAATCCCCAGTACTGAAAAAATATTGTATCCCAGGGAATAAGTATTAGGAGCAAGCATGATGGAATAGGGAGTAGGGGTTTTGGAAGGCAGATTTATATCTCTACTCTTCTAGTTACTACTTGTATGGACATGGTGTATCACTTTATCTCAGCAGTCTTTGGCAGGACTGTGAATTGGAGATTCTGTACGCACAGATTGGAGCTCAGTGCCTAGCATGACACATGATCTGTTTTCTTTTAAAGTTAAGTACAACTTTTTTTTTCATGTTACAAAGGTAATGCAAAACTAAAGGTGAGGAAAAAATTAACCCAGATATCATCTTGCCAGATAATAGACCTCTAAGCATCTCTCAAAGTGTGTTATATAAAATAAAAATGAGCCAGGTGTGGTGGCTTATGCCTGTAATCCCAGCATTCGGGAGGCTGATACAGGAGGATTTTTGTGAGTTCGAAACCAGCCTGGGCTACAAAGTGAGCTCAAGGCCAGCCTGAACGGCATAGTGAGACCCTGTCTCAAAAAGACAAGGGGTGCGGATCTAACTCAGTGGCCTAAGCACCTGCCTGGCAAGCATGAGGTCATGAGTTCAATCCCTGGTGCCGCAAAAATAAATAAATAAATAAATAAATAAATAAATAAATAAATGAAATCATACTGCACATTTTTTTAATCCATTATTTTCTATTTTGCAATACATGATTTTATTCTTTTCCTTGAAAAACATCTTTCTACATCATTTCTAGTGGGTGTATAGAATTCTTCAATTTAGCCCAACCAATTTCCTACCATTTGGCATGTTAAAATTGGGGGATTTTACAAATAGTATAATGATGGACATAAATCTTTTTGTCTGTCCTTTGTCATTCCTTTTAGCATAAATTTGTAGACCTGGACTAGCTTGGTCAAATGATACCCACATTTTGTGGTTTTGGATATGTATCATCAAATTGATCTCCAGAAAATTTAAACTAGCATGTGTGCTTATGAATACCATATGATAGTATCTATTTCTATCACTTTTGCAATAATGAAAAGAAAAATTTATGTATTTTAGAAGGTAAAATGTTACTGTTTAGATTTCTATTTAGTTGGTTTATTAATGAGATTGAACTTTGAAATGTATTTGTTAGCCACCTGATTCTTATTTTGTTTTCGTGAATTATCTGTTATTCTGGTAGATACTTTCAGAGAAAAACTGAATTTTTTGTGTGTGTCTGTCTTCATGATTTCATTGAGTAAAGTATTATGGTATCCTTTATTTATAAGTATTTGTCTTTGGTAGGACTTCAGATTCCTTCAGGCAGGATCATGTCTTCTTTTTGTATCCCAAGCATCTAACACAAAGTAAGATCTCAGGAAGCATCTGGTAGGAGTGTGAGTGGCTGGGTACTAAACAAATGACAGGGCGGGTGAACTAAGGTGTTTGTAGACCTACAGCAGTTGGTGGAGTACAGGTAACAGGTTAGAGCTCAGAGCACTTCCCAAGCCCAGACTCCTAAAAGCTTTGATCGAACAAAGTTCAGTGATGTGTAAGATGGTAAAAGGAAGCAAGAATTCTGTGTATGAGCTAAGTGTTCAGCAAAAGTTCTAGTGAAGGCTGAATTAGGAACAGCGCAGAACAGGGCTGTTGCTTTTGTTTCGTTGAGGTTTTATCAGTCTGATACCTTGGAATTGTAATGTCTGATTTACTATGCCTCACCCCAGAAGAATTCTTTGGAGTCTTTGCTATATTGATATTGAGAAAATCATTTTAATTTGGCCAAGACCTTTTGTTCTCCTCTTGAATGGTGGATTCATTTCTCTAGACCTAAATGGGATGTCATCACAAGGTTCTCTGTTCCCTTAGTCTTTTGGGAGGCAGGGCAGTGGATCCTGGAGGAACTCCCTTGTTTTCTTGCTCTGTTTTTGGTATTCTCATCTTTGAGGCTCCCAATATTTATAGGAAAAAAATATAGGAATGAAAAAGAAGGAAAGACATTGATATTAGATATCAAAGCATTCATAGATTTTTGATATGAGGGTACAGATCATGATGTGAACATGCAGTAAAGTGCTTCATATGCTTAATGTACATTGGGAATATTTGTACAATATTCTCTGTGTAGTGTGCTTAATGCACATTTACTGTTCTTATTATATCAAACTTAGATAATTCTAAGTCTGTGTTTATAGTCAACAAGTATATGATGATATAGCAGAGTTTGACTTAATATAAATTATATGCATTGTTTGCCTATTGTTGTTCCTTTGGTAGGGACAGTTTTCTAAATCTCCCGCTCGTTAGACATTCAACCAGAAGGAAAAGAGGAAGGTAAAGCCCCTTACAATTCAACCTTATTTGTACAAACTGCTAATATTTGCTGATCTACTAGAATATTCTCTTTGAGGGTATATTTATATCACATCTGAGGTCATATATCATTTATTCACATAGTTACATCAGAATATGGCATGATATTTAAATGTTTATGCAGTAGAAGGTTAACTTTTTTATATTATTTGGTTTATTGGGTCATTGCGCACATCCTAATTGCATTACTTGTAATCATGGTAAATTCTTTAACATGTAGCATTAATTTGATCAACCATAGAAGCAAAATTAATCAACTAATAGCTTTCTTTTCATTTTAATAATATCCTGCACAGGGACACCAAGTTCATTTCATTTTATAATTACCATTCTTGTGAGTTCAGAGGTATAAATATTATATGGAAGCTCCATGGAATAGACATAAAATTATAGTTTAAGCAATTAATAAAGATTTAAATAATGGATAATAACTAAATATAACTAAACTTGTATATGAAGAAAATTCAAAAGACCTATTAATAATTTTGAAACAGCCTTAAGAGTGATAGAAATGGTCAAGATTTTAGATGATGTGAGTCAATCAAAATATTAACAAATCCTGCCATGCAGGTGAGGCTGGGAGATGAAGATGGGTGTGACTGTGCCCTTGGCTGAGTGCACATTGTGAATAGTGCACAGTGCCCTTAAGGCTTGCATGGGGTAAAGAAAGTAGAGACTCAAAAAAACTTACCCCCAACTCAAGTAAAGATAGCAGAAATGGGGTGGGCTCTCAAATCAGAATTGGTGAACCATCTGGTTTAAGGTTGTCACCATAGGGAATATTTTTTAATGGAGCATGACATGGATCTTTTGCTGGAGGAGTTACAGGACAGCCAAGATGGTAGGCACTGGTTGGGTTGGAGGGAGCTGGCTCGTATTCCTGATAATCAGATCCCTTTATTTCCTAGGGCTGATCTTTTATTGTTTGGTAGGGGCCCCTGGGAGCAATAGAATAATACAGAGCTGTGATATCCTCCAGGCAAGCAGAAAGGTTTCACGTCTGGAGATTTTCTTATTAGAAACCAAAGTTCCCAGCTTAGTGCATTCTCCTGATGCATCCTCTCCCCTCACTCTCACCCTAGGTGGCATCTCTAACTCCTCTGCACCCCCTGCCATCTTTTGACAGTCAGTTTTTCACAGAAACAATCCAGGATGCTCCTGACCACCTCCCTTCCTCCTTCCCTTCTCCTCCCTTCCCTCCCTCTCTCCTGCTGATTTGTTATTATGTACTGCAGCTGCCCGGAGGATTTTAAATAGACCCATAATGGCACAGCAGCGCCTCTTGGAAGTTTAAATATAACCTTCTTGTTAATCTTGTCTGTGGCTGCTGCAGGAACAGCACCTGGAGAAGGCCGTGGGCAAGAGAGGCCTTGGGGTTCCACACTGAGGTCACTGGTTAGGATCTGAAAGCATTTGGATGCAGCCTACCATGGTCCTGCCTTAGTCTAAGTAGATGCAGTGCTGGGTTGATGGTCCTAGAAGTGTGAGTGTAATGTAAAACTAGAGCAAAAAGGACAATGAGAACAGCAGTGAAGACCAGAACTTCCTCTCCACTTTCCTTCAGTGTGTCACTCACCCTCTGCCACCCTCAGAGGCAGAGTATCTTTGGTCTTATTTAGCCTTTGGCCCTGTGTGGGAGTCTGGAGTGGGAAGGCTTAATTAATGTCAATTAAATCAATGCCACAATTCTTGAGAAATAGGTGCATAAATCCTAAGTCCTTCCAAGTGCAACACAAGACCTCAGAACAGCATCTGGGGGCTGTGATGGATAGCTGCTTGACTGCGGGCAATGCAGTTGTTCATGAAGGGAAGAAAGGCTGCAAATTCTAGCCCCAGGTTCCCAACTTGTCAATATTTTTTTAGATTTAGCAAATGTCACACCCTAATAGTAATTCAGTCATTCCATGAATATTTACTGAGCACCAGTGATTGTGGGAAGTGTTTTGAGATCAATGGAAGAAAGGGACCACTGGGAAATGAAGTACTTTGTTAAATTCAAGGACATCTTCAACATTGGAATGATAAACCATTTTGAACAGTGATTTTCAGGAGGATATGTCCCAACATGCTGTGGAAATGTGCTGGGATGTACTGCTTATCCAAGAATGGTAATAAAGGTGATGACTTACAAAAATTTTAGTTTGATGGAGTTGAATGCTAAACTGAGTTTGGTATAAGGAACATAGGTGACATTATTTTTATCTTAAGGCAGTTTACAGTATGAGAGGTGCCCGAACAGATAATAATAAGCATACCAAATATTTTGTAGTCTATTTTGCAGTATGTCATGAGTTCATGTACATAGTTCTATTTTGTACTTATGCTACCCTGTGAGGTGAAAGTTGTTATCTTCATTTTGTGGAAGAAAAAACTAACACAAATAGGTTAGATCATTTCCTCAAGGTCAATCAACTAGTGAATTTGGCTTAGGCATCAAACTTCAAATAAGGTTGTATGTTATTCGCTTTGTATCCCCAGTGGCTGGTAGGTTGCATTACACTGGGCACTTTCTTTTTCCTTAATGATTAAATGAATGGTACCAGTTGTTCTTTTTCATAATGCTCTAATCACATATTCATTTAAAACTAAGCACACAAAGCCCACTTAAGCATTTTAGTAAAGAGGTTACTAAGGAAGGGGAATGAGTCGGAAATGGTTCTGATACTTCTGTAATCCCAACACTCTAGTAGGCTGAGACAAAAGGTATGCAAGTTCGATGCCAGTTTGGGCAATTTAGCAAAATCTTGTTTCAAAATTAATCAATCAGTCAGTCATTGACTGGGGATGTAACTCAGCAATCCCTGGTTTTGATTCCCAGTACTGCCAAAAGAAACAGAGCCATTCTGAAGGGTTAAGTATAGTTGATTATGGAATATATTGCAGAGATTTTTATATTCAAAACTTGATCTGAGGATTAGTAGCATCAGTGTTATTGGGGACATTGTTAGAAATGAGAAATCGTGGGTACTACCTCAGACTTTTTGTGTTGCAGCTGTGACTTGAAAGATGGTTGAATGTGATTAAGTAGGTAAGGAAGCTTCCTACAAACTGGTATCTGTCTGGGTTAGAAGTAGGACATGTGATGATAGTGAAGAATGAACTCTTGCTGGAACATCTATAATGAAATAGCAAAAGTAAGAGAGGATAGAACAAAGCACTGGAGGGTATCTATCCACCTCATGTTTTCATGCAGGACAACAGCTGAGCCACTCAAGGTGATCAGTATTATTTTATAAGATTTCTAAGTATAGTGATTAGGAAGTCTGTTTATAGCATTTCACATCTATTGATTAAGAACATTACTCTGTCTCATGGATCACAAAACTTTTAGTTTGTTTATTTATAGCTCTGAATCTTATATGGCAATGGGAGACCAGTTGGTTATTATTTGACTCAAAATATGGAGCTTTCTGTCCACTTTCATGAAACTGAGCCTGTTTGAAAATGGTTAGACAGATCCTAGCCATATTCTGAGAACTATTAGTGAATTTTCAGAATTATTACCACAATTATGTCTAACTTGAGTGAAACAGAGTAAATCAATCTCTGCCCAATTGGGAACTGGATTTTCTACTTTCCAATACCATTTTTCTAAAGGTACAACTGACAATATTGCTGTGCTCTGCATATTTGTGTTCCTCTAAAGTTCACATTTTGAAATTCTAGCTTCAGAGGTGGTACTATTAAGAGGCAGGACCTTTGGGAGGTCATTAGGCAGAGCTCTCACAAGTGAGACTCATAGAACAGGCTTGAGAGAGACCTTGTTGCCTCTTCTACCACGTGAGGAAGGTGCCATGTCAGAATCAGAAATGGGCCCTTTTCAAATGTGTCAGTGCCTTGATCTCAGACTTTCAGACATACATCTGTTGTTTATAAGCTACTAAGTATGTGCTATTTAGTAATAGAAGCCTGGACTAAAGAAAATGTTTTTAATCACTTAATTATTGGTTTGAGCGAGAAATACAAAAGCTGGATGCTTGATCCTTTTTTAAGGGGCTGATAGTTTAATAAACAGAAGTAGAGGAGGAGAGTCAGCCATGCTGGGACCGGGAGGAGCCGATCAAGGATCCAACTAGCCAGCCTTCCTGGTAAGCCGTGCAGATCGTGCAGGACCCAGGAAGACAAGGAAAAGCCAGAAACTCCCGAGAACCAGCCATGCTGGTACTGGGAAGAGCTGATCAAGGATCCAACTAGCCAGCCATTCTGATAAGCTGTGCAGACCATGTGGGACCCAGGAAGAGAAAAAAGTCAGTGTCTCCTATAAGCCTACCAGTATGCAGACTGAAAATCACCAAACCCTCTCACCCCATAAGCCACCAGCTGGTTTGGAGGTCAACCTGAGCTAATAGCAATTGAGGTACAAAAAGCACCTGAAG